>UESW01003254.1:0-57867 GCA_900491605.1 Calamus simplicifolius | reverse complement strand
ATTAACCAAACGTTGCGTCTCTTTGGTTTTCACCGAACGGCAGAAATCTAAGTGTTAGAATTTAATAGGCTAAAGGCTGAATTGAGCCTATAAATTAGAGGACATTCTTCACCAGATAAAAAACAATGATATGTTACGGATTGAAATTCTAAAGAGTTAGAACAGAAAATCCTGGTGTGATTCTGGTGTTAGCAAAAGTTTGGTGGATCTTGGAGGAAGATTCAAGTGGAAAGATTCAAGATTAGTAAAGTTGTTTTTCGCGAGCTAGCACTCCTAGGAATCCGATCATTCGGGGACTTCGCATGGACGATACTAGAGGCCGGATGATTGAACGGCTGTAGAGCACAAAAAGATTTACCAATTGCTCTTAAGGTAAGTGATACGATCCCTAGATCTTAAGGCATGCTTCAAACAAGAAGTATGACTTTTTACCTTGAAGATCAAGATATGATCTTGATGATTTTATTTATATGCATAATTTAGATCAAACGATCCTATAGTATAAGGCAAAGATATGATCTTGATGCATGTTACATATATTAATATTTAATCTTTAAGATTCTGCATTGATAATTGTTATCAAATTATTAAAATATGCATGCCTCGGAGATAATTTCTTCCTACAGAAAGATATAGGAGCATTACATGAAATTTACTATTCATCCTCCAAAGTTAGAGATGCTTCATATTTATTATTCCTATCAATACCTTTAAGGAAAATACCTTATGAAGAGAAATAAGAAAAAGTTTTATCAATGACAACATCCACTACAAGAGAATTAAAATATAGCGATGCCCAAATGCATCGCTAAACATGTTATTGCGACGCATTAGCGATGCAATGACGGCGTCACTATGATGATCGTCGCAATCTCAATTTGTCGCAATTGCGTCGCTTAACAGCGACTCTCTGCGACGCACCAAATGTATCGCAATATATTGCGACACCATGCTCGCAAATGCATCGCTAATTTTAAAATTAATTTTTTAAAATATTTGCGAGAAAACCTCGTCGTAATTGAGTCGCTAATTAATTTATTTATTTTTAAAAAAAATTAATTAGCGACGCATTAGTGACTGAAATTGCATCGCTAATATTTCTAAAATATTATTATTAAATATTGCGACGCATTCAATTGCGTCGCAATATTGCGACGCATTTAGTTGCGTTCGCAATATTTAATAATAATATTTTAGATATATTAGCGACGCAATTTGAGTCGCTAATGCGTCGCTAATTAAATTTTTTTAAAATATTGCGATGCCAGGTCATTGCGTCGCAATATTTAATAATAATATTTTGAAAATATTAGCGATACAATTTCAATCGCTAATGTGTCGCTAATTAAATTTTTTTAAAAAATAAAATATTAAAAATTAAAACGGTTAATAATTTCATTACATTTAAATATTGATCGAAACATTCATTACTCATATTGATCCAAACATTCATCATTCAATTTACCTCGGTAGAGAGGGGACGCCATGGGGGGGGGGGGGGGGCTCGCTGGTGGTTCCTAGCGCCAGGGGAGAGGGCAAGGGGAGCCGGAGGAGGGGACGACGGCGGAGTAGGGTTAGAAGAAAAAGAAGAAGAGACAGGGGGGCCGGGCGCGATTGAGATTATATATTAGGGATTAGCGATGCAAAATTTTGCATCGCTAATCCCTTGCTATTTTTTTATAATTTATTTTGGATTAGCGACGCAATTATGCATCGCTAAACCGTTGCTAATTTAGCTTTTTTTATTATTTTCTGAAAAAATTAGTGACGCAATTATTTGCATCGCTAATGAGTCGCTAATTTGGCGGCAATGACCGAGGAAATTTTTTTTATTTTCTCGAGAAAATGCGTCGCTAATGCGTCGCAATATTTTTATTTCATAATTATATTTGATAAAAATTATTTTTTTAAAAATAATTGCGACGCATATGGTTAAGTTGCAATGTTTTATTTTTACTTTTTTTTAACATTTATTTTTTAAAAAAATATTGTGACGCAATAAATGCATCACAAAATTACAATTTTTTTTTTAATTTTCTGGTTTATTGCGTCGCTAATGTCGCTATTTAACGGAATTTAATTTCTTAAAAATTTATGACGTACTGATTTACATCGCAATATTTTTATTTGATAATTATATTTGATAAAAATTATTTTTTCTGAAAATAATTACGATGCATATGGTTGCATCGCAATGTTTTATTTTTAATTTTTTTATAACATTTATTTTTAAAAAAAAATATTGCGACGCAACAGATGCGTCGCAAAATTAAAAATTATTTTTTTAAATTTTCTAGTTTATTGCATCGCTAATGAGTCTCTATTTAACGTAATTTAATTTTTTTAAAATATTTTTATTCGATAATTATATTTGATAAAAATTATTTTTTTAAAAATAATTGCGATGCATATGGTTGCGTCGCAATGTTTTATTTTTAATTTTTTTATAACATTTATTTTTAAAAAATATTACGATGCAATAAATGCATCGCAAAATTACAAATTATTTTTTTTAATTTTTTGATTTATTGCGTCGCTAATGCGTCGCTATTTAACGTAATTTAATTTTTTTTAAAAAATTTGGGACGCACTGATTTGCGTCGCAATATTTTTATTTGATAATTATATTTGATAAAAATTATTTTTTCTGATTTGCATCGCAACCACGATCCGACGTTGCGATCGATCGAAGCCATGATCGATCCCGGTCAGCGATGACCGATCTCAAACCGTCGCGATCGATCCGATCGGTGACGATCCGACGGTTACAATCGATTGAAGCCATGATCGATCTCGGTCGGTGATGACCGATCTCGAACCATCGCGATCGATCTGATCGCGATGATCTGACGGTTGCAATCGATCGAAGCCATGATCGATCCCGGTCGGCGATGACCGATCTTGGACCGTTGCGATCGATCCGATCGGCGATGACCCGATGGTTGCGATCGATCAAAGCCATGATCAATCCCAGTCGGCGTCGATGGATCTTGGACCGTCGCGATCGATCCGATCGGCGACGATCCGACGGTTGCGATCGATCGAAGCCATGATCGATCTCGGTCGGCGATGACCGATCTCGGACCGTTGCGATCGATCCGATGGTTGCGATCGATCGAAGCCATGATCGATCCCGGTCGGCGACGATCGATCTCGGACCGTGCGATCGATCCGATCGGCGACGATCCGACGGTTGCGATCGATTGAAGCCATGATCGATCCTAATCAGCGACGACCGATCTCGGACCGTTGCGATCGATCCAATCAGCGACGATCCAACGGTTGCGATAGATCGAAGCCATGATCGATCCCTGTCGGCGACGACCGATCTCGGACCGGCGACGATCGATCCGATCGACGATCGATCCGATGGTTGCGATCGATGAAGACATGATCAATCCAGTCGGCGATGACTGATCTCGGACCATCGATCGATCCGATCGGCGACGACCCGACGGTTGCGATCGATCGAAGCCATGATCGATCCCGGTCGGCGATGACCGATCTTGGACCGTCGCGATCGATCCGATCGGTGACGACCCGATGGTTGTTATCGATCGAAGCCATGATCGATCGATCGATCGATCCGATCCGACGATGATCCGATCGAGGATCGATCGTGATCGATCCGATCGGTGATGACCCAACTGTTGCAATCGATCAAAGCCATGATCGATCCCGGTCGGTGATGACTGATCTCGGACCATTGCGATCGATCCGATCGGCGACGATCCGACGATTGCGATCGATCGAAACCATGATCGATCCCGATCGACGATGATCGATCTCGGACCGTTGCGATTGATCCGATCGGCAACGACCCGACGGTTGCGATCGATCGAAGCCATGATCGATCCCGGTCGGCGATGACCGATCTTAGACCATCGCGATCGATCCGATCGGCGACGATCCGACGGTTGCGATCGATCGAAGCCATGATTAATCCCGGTCGGCGATGACCGATCCAACGCATGTACCAAAATTAATTTTTTTAAAACAATTGTGACGCACTTCGTTGCGTCGCAATGTTTTATTTTTAATTTTTTATCTTTTAATTATATTTTATAAAATTTATTTTTTAAAAAAACTCTGCAATGCATTATTTGCATCGTTAAATTAAAAATTAATTTTTTTGAATTTTCTAATTTATTGCGTCGCTATTTAACATAATGAATTTTTTAAAAAATATTGCGATGCACTGAAGTGCATCGCAATATTTTTATTTAATTCTTTTTAAAATTTTTATAAAATTTATTTTTTTAAAAAACATTGAGACGCAATACTTGCGTCGCTAAATAAAATTATTTTTATTAATTTACTATTTTATTGCGCGTCGCTATTTAACATAATTAATTTTTTAAAAATATTGCGATGCACTGAGTTGCGTCGCAATATTTTTATTTCATAATTATATTTTATAAAAATTAATTTTATTTAAAATAATTACGATGCAATTAGTGCGTCGCTAAATAAAAAATATATTTTTTAATTTTTTGGTTTATTGCGTCGCTAATGCGTCGCTATTTAACATAATTTAATTTTTTTAAAAATTTGCGATGCACTGAGTTGAGTCGCAATATTTTTATTTCATAATTATATTTTATAAAAATTAAATTTAAAAATATTGCGATGCATTACTGTGTCGCTAAATTAAAAATATTTTTTTTTTGATTTTTCTGGTTTATTGAGTCGCTAATGCGTCGCTAATTGCGTCGCAATGTTTTGTTGTCGCGGAGGCGTCGTAATGTAGTCACAATTTAGTGATGCAAAAATGCGTCGCTAAATTTGCATCGCTATTTAGTATTTTCTTGTAGTGATCCCAAGAAACCATACTCTATCGGTTTCGGGATTTATGCATTTTCATCATTTTTTTTTCATTATGGCTAATTAAGATACACTTCCTAGCATTAATATCAAACTTCTTTTTTTGTTTTTGGGAGGCCAAGATATGGACATAGTATAGAGAGCCCAGCCACCTTAAGATGCTTGACATTAGTCTTTTGACAAAACATGAATTCATAAGGAGACTTGATGTTGTTTAGGCTAAGAGGCATTTGATTTATGATATAGGCTGCACATGCCATACCCTCAACCCATAAGACTTTGAGTAAGTTCTTTGTATGAAGCTAACTTTTGTATGTCTCTGTTGAGGGGTAAAATAGTCATTACGTTAATATCCGTGCGAGGCAGCTAAGGCTAACCTCCTCCCTTTGTCCCTTCCGGGCTTCCATAGCTCGGCTCCTCCGGGCTTCCATAGCTCAGCTCCTCCGGGCTTCTGTAGCTCGGCCCCTCCGGGCTTCCATAGCTCGGCCCTTCCGGGCTTCCATAGCTCAGCTCCTCCGGGCTTCCATAGCTCGGCCCTTCCGGGCTTCCATAGCTCGGCTCCTCCGGGCTTCCATAGCTCGGCCCCTTCCGGGCTTCCATAGCTCGGCCCTTCCGGGCTTCCATAGCTCGGTCCCTTTCGGGCTTTCATAGCTCGGCCCCTCCGGGCTTCCATAGCTCGGCCCTTCCGGGCTTCCATAGCTCGGCCCCTTCTGGGCTTCCATAGCTCGGCCCCCTCCGGGCTTCCATAGCTCGGCCCCTTCCGGGCTTCCATGGCTCGGCCCCTTCCGGGCTCCCCTAGCTCGGCCTTTTCCGGGCCTCTATGGCTCGGCCCTTCCGGGCTTCCGCAGCCCGGCTTCATCGAGTGATCCACAACCTAACACTTACCTCCGCGAAACCTGACGCGGGAGAGCCCGAGCCTACCAGAACGGCATCCTAGACAAGGAATCATGTCGGGCGTGGCCTAAAGCCTATCATAACCGCCCCAGGCCTACTCAACCAGATCTCGAGACATCAAGGAGCTCTCCCAGCCGTCGATCTCTGAACAAATAGGGTACGGATTCTAACGGCCCCACAACGGCCTGATTCTGTCCGTCTCCGTATTGTAACAACCTCCGAACCTTCCAGAAGGCGCTCAAGACCCAAGTGGCAGTCTATAAATATCAGACTCACAGATTCCCCCAGGTACGGGACTCTGGACGCACTCTCTCCTTGGGCACAGGCATGCGCCTCTTACACGCGCACCTCACTACTCTCTCCAGCAGCTCGTCGGTGCTCCTGCCTTCTGGAGCTTCCGATTGGCCACCCCCGGAGAGGCCTCCCGGAGAGATCCACCTCCCCACTGTTTGGTTGATCGCCGATTTCTTCTCCACTGACTTGAGCGTCGGAGGGTCTTCGGCGGAGGGCCACCCCCACCGTCCCCCGCGTGTGGACTTCTTTTGCAGGTCTGCCCCCCTCTTCCTGGAGATCGACCGTGCCCGAGTCGGAGGACGGATCCCGGCGGCAACAGATTGGCACTAGAGGAAGGGTCTCAAGTCCCATTAAAACTTGAAGAAAGGAGGCAAGGATCTAAATCCGGAGAAGAACCTCTCCAATGGCCAACCGGAGGAGAGCAACCTCTGAAGCCCAAGATCAGGTCGCTTCCTAGAGGCCTGATCCGACTGGCGCTACAGCGCCGCAACCCCCACCGGTCGAAACTCCGTCGCCGCTTGCCATCCCGATGACCCAAGACCAGTTCGCTACGCTGGTCCAATAGGTCCAGGCCCTTACCCACCTGGTACAGGAGCGCCTTGTAGCTCCTCCTGCTTCGCATCCTCAGAAGGAGGCGGCGATTTCTTCCTCGCCGGCGACCTCCTCTTCTAATCTGCATGAATCAGCGGATCCCCCAAATCGCCCCAGGGGGGACAAAGCAGTCCCGCAAGCCGGTTATGATAGAGATCCTCTCAGATCTCGGCGAGCCCACTCCCTCTCCCCAGCGACATCTCACCATGATTCCACGCCATCCTTGCGATTCTCACACCTAGCTCCTCCTCTAATCGGTGAAGAGGAGATCCGCCGTCAGATCCAGGAGATGCGTCAGGAGCTGAACGCCGCCAAGCAGACCCATCTGCCCCAACCCAAGGCGAAGCAGGGCATCCCTTTCTCTAAGGGAATCATGGAGGAAGTGATTCCCTCCCACGTCAAACTGCCAGCCATCGAACCCTATCACGGCTCCACTGACCCGGACGACCATCTCAGTAGCTTCCGGTCAATAATGATGTTCCATAGAGCATCTGATGCGGTCCTCTGCCGAGCCTTCCCATCCATCCTCAGAGGATTCGCCTGAACCTGGTTCAACGCCTTGAAACCGGGTTCCATTGATTCATTCGACGAGCTGAGCCGCCTTTTTATTGGCCAGTTCGTCAGCAGCCGCCGCCATCGATGAAGATCCGACTCCCTCTCCGAAGTCAAGCAGAGAGAGGGGGAGTCCTTGAGGAATTACCTTGGCCGTTTCAACAAGGCCATGTTAGAGGTGGACCACCTTAATCATGAAGTGGCTATGTCCGCCCTGGCGGAGGGAGTTTCAAAGGAGAGCGACTTCTACCTGGCAATGGAGGTCAGCTACCCCCCATGTCTCTCTGATATGATGGCCCTTGCGGACAAGTATGCTAGGGTCGAGGAGTCGCGGAGAGTGGCCCGTGCTGAGCAAGCAAAGAAGAAGCAAGAACCCAAAGTCCCCGACAGGCACCATCCCGTCCGTCGACCAAGTCCGCCTCGCCGCCAAAGAGTCCCTCCGCTGCCGCCAAGGAATCGCTCCCGGAGTCCTCCCAGACGATTCGATCGCTATACTCCGCTGACTGTGCCCCGGGCACAAATCCTTATGGAGATAGAGCGCCAACTTCCCCGGCCGGTACCTCTCCGAGGGAACCCGACCCGAAGAGATCCCGCCAAGTACTGCCGCTACCATAGGGAGCACGGCCATGACACTGAAGAATGCTGGCAGCTGAAGAATGAAATAGAGAGGCTGATTCGGCGGGGACGGCTGGATCAGTTCAGGAGGGCGCCCGAGCCGCAACAACAAGGAGGTGACCATCAACTCGACCTCCAACAACCTCCTCCTCCACCCAATCCACCCGTGATCGGCCGCATCAACATGATTAAAGAGGCCGGCAGATCGAGCCCCAGGAGCGGCGGTGAAGAACCGGCGCCAAAAAAGGCAAGGATGGGCGAACTCTCCTTCTCCGACGACGATCTTCTGGGAATACAACTCCCCCACGATGACGCACTAGTTGTATCCCTTAATTTGAACAATTATGATGTAGGCCGAATCCTCGTTGATAGTGGAAGATCGGTAAATGTTTTGTACCTCGGTGTATTTGCCAGGATGAAATTGCTCATGGAAAACCTTCGAGCCGTGGATTCCGCCCTGATGGGATTCACCAGCGACGTCATTATCCCGGAAGGAATCGTCACCCTGACGGTCCGCGCGGGAACCTGGCCCCTTGTGACTATTGTACAGACCGATTTTTAGTGACCGACCTCAAATCCCCATACAACGCCATATTCGGCAGGCCTGGCTTGATGTCCCTCAAGGCAGTTGTCTCTATCCCGCATCTGTCTATGAAGTTTCCCACCGAGCAAGGAGTTGGAGTAGTTCGGGGAAGTCAAGCCATGGCTCGGCAATGTTTTGTTATGAGCCTTCAGTCTAGAATGCCCAAAGTTGACGGGCTAGACGCTCGCGAAGACTTCGTCGAACAATGAGGAGAACCGGCAGAAGAATTGGAGGAAGTACCATTGGACGAAGCTCAGCCCGACCGAACCACAAGAATCGGGTCGCTACTCAAAGGAGAGTCTCGGCACAGGTTGATCAGGTTCCTCCAAAGCAACGCCGACATCTTCGCCTGGACCGCCTCCGACATGCCAGGAATCAACCCCGAGGTCCTCGTCCACCATCTCAATGTGGACGAGAGGCACAGGCCTGTTAAGCAGAAGAAGAGAAGCTTCGCCCAGAGCGGCAAAAAGCCATTGAAGAGGAGGTCGACAAACTCATAAAGGCCAACTTCGTCCGAGAGGTAAATTACCCAAACTGGCTGTCAAATGTCGTCATGGTGAAAAAGTCGAACGGCAAATGGAGGATCTGCATCGACTTCACCGACCTCAACAAAGCCTACCCGAAGGACAGCTTCCCCCTCCCTCGGATCGATCAGCTCATGGACCCCACTCAGGCCACCAGATGCTGTCATTCATGGACGCCTATTCCGGCTACAATCAGATCCGAATGGCCCCCGAAGATGAAAAAAAGACCGCCTTCATAACCGATCAAGGTACCTACTGTTACCGTGTTATGCCTTTTGGTCTTAAGAATGCAGGGGCAACCTACCAGCGGCTGGTTAACAAGGTGTTCAAGGAACAAATCGGCGGAACATGGAGGTGTACGTGGACGACATGCTGGTTAAAGCAAAGAGGCGTCACAGCATGTCAAGGACCTCTCGGAGAGCTTTGCAACATTGCGCAAATATGGGATGAAACTCAACCCGACCAAGTGCGCCTTCGGCGTCAACTCGGGGAAGTTCCTCGGCTTCATGGTCTCCCAGCGAGGTATCGAAGCTAACCCCCAGAAGATTCAAGCTCTCCAACAAATGGCGCCCCCTGCATCTGTTAAAGAAGTCCAGCGCCTAACCGGGAGGATAGCGGCCCTTAACCGCTTTGTGGCACGGTCGGCCGAGAGATGCCTCCCCTTCTTCAAAACTCTCCGATCGGCCAAAAACTTCCAGTGGACTCCCGAATGCCAAAGGTCATTCCAAGATCTCAAGAAGTACCTCGGCTCGCCCCGCTCCTCAGCAGTCCGACCCCAGGAGAGACCTTATTCTTGTACCTGGCCGTTTTGGAGGGCGCGGCCTGCTCGGTGCTGATCAAGGAAGAAGGCAAGATCCAGAAGCCGATCTACTATGTGAGCAGGCTGCTCCGCGATGCGGAGACGAGGTACAGCAGGATTGAAAAGATGGTGTTGGCCTTGATCACCTTAGTTCGAAAGCTACGACCGTATTTCCAAGCACACTCCGTAACGGTCCTGACTGACCAACCCATCAAGACGGTTGTCCACCGTCCCGAGACATCGGGAAGAATGACCAAATGGGCCGTCGAGCTAAGCGAGCATGACATACATTTTCAGCCTCGCCCAGCCATCAAAGCCCAAGTACTGGCCGACTTCCTCCTCGAGTGCACCATCCCGGAGGACGGTTCTGCCCCAGACTCCCTTGAAGAGCCAAAGTCTGGAGCCCGGTGGCTCCTCCACGTCAACGGGTCGTCCAATGCCCATCACTCCGGTGCGGGTCTAGTTCTTACTAGTCCTGAGGGGATGACTTTTGAGTACGGCATCCGATTCTCCTTCCCGGCTTCCAACAACGAAGCCGAGTACGAAGCCCTGTTGGCCGGTCTCTGGATCGCCCACAATCTGAAGGTGGAAAAGCTCAACGCCTTCACCGACTCTCAGTTGGTAGCCGGCCATGTTCGGGGAGAGTTCGAAGCTCGGGAACCGAATATGATTCGATATCTCCAGGAGGTGCGTAACTTGCTTCCCCATTTTCCGAATTTGAAATTATTCAGATTCCCAGATCTGAGAACGCCCGCGCCGACCTACTCTCCCGACTGGCAACCACGGAGACAATGGATGCCGAGCAAAAATTCCACCTGGAGACCTGGAAAAGCCGAGCATCACAGAGGCCGACCGGGTGATGCAAGTTGAGGCCGAACCATCCTGGTTCGACCCTATCCTCAAATACCTCAAAGAAGGGTCGCTTCCGTCCGACCGAAGAGACGCTAGGAAGCTGAAGCTGCAGGCCATCCACTACGTGTTGATTGACAACCAACTGTACAAGCGGTCATTTTTCATGCCACTGCTTAGATGCCTTCGCCCATCAGAAGCGGACTATGCTCTGCGCGAGGTACATGAAGGGATTTGCGGCAACCATTTGGGAAGCCGGTCCCTCTGCCACAAGGTGCTGCGACAAGGCTATTACTGGCCGACCATGCAGAAAGATGCGGACGATTTGGTCGCGCCTGCGACCCCTGCCAAAGACATTCAAACATCCAAAGACTCCCTTCCGCCGAACTAGTTTCTATATCCTCCGCTTGGCCCTTTGCCAAATGGGGGATGACATCCTCGGCCCATTCCCGCTTGCAACAGGACAGCGGAAATTCTTGTTTGTCGCCATCGACTACTTCACCAAATGGGTCGAAGCGGAAGCGGTCGCACAAATTACCGAGGCGCAGGCCCGAGACTTTGTGTGGAGGTCCATCATCTGCCGATTTGGCCTCCCCATACTATAATCACCGATAATGGCAAGCAGTTCGACAACTCCAAATTTCATCAGTTCTGCATGGAACACGGGATTCGTCATCACCTCACTTCGGTCGGGCACCCACAAGCCAACGGAGCGGCCGAAGACCAACAGAACCCTCCTCCAGGGGATTAAAGCTCGTCTCTCCAGAGCCCAAGGTAGGTGGGCAGATGAGCTACATCATGTCCTATGGGCCTACCGCACAACCCCAAGAATCCCAACAGCGAGACCCCATTCCGAATGGCCTTCGGTACAAGGCCATTATCCCTGTGGAAGTCGGTCTCCCATCATTGCGGGTGGAGAGCTACTCGGAGGAGGCTAGCAATGAACAACTCTGCACCAACCTCGACCTGATAGAGGAAATCAGAGAGAAGGCCCGGATCAGAACGGCTGCCTATCAACAAAGGGTGGCCCATTACCATGCTTCCAGAGTTAAAGGGAAGACCTTCCTGCCCGCGACCTTGTCCTCCGAAAGGCCTCTGTTTCCAAACCGCTGGAGCAGGGAAAGCTGGCGCCAAATTGGGAGGCCCGTACCAGGTAGCAGAAATTATTGGACCGGGAACCTACAAGCTGCAGGATCTGAATGGGAAGTTCCATTCCCCGGACTTGGAACGCGGACAACCTTCGTAAATATTATCAATAGGGTATGTCCTCTCTGAATTCATCTTCGCATGCCTCACTACACATCCATGCTTATCTGTTTCCTCAAAACCTGTCGCGTGAATCATTATGCACTATATTGCTATAAATCGCAAGAAGAAACAGATACTGCTTACCAATCCTCGGCAACCGAGCTCTCTGTTTGAACAGGAATCTCCGAACCTTGGCAGGGCCAAGTAAATATTCTCCAAACCTCGGCTGGGCCGAGCAACAAATCTCCGAACCTTGGCAGGGCTAAGTAAAATATTCTCTGAACTCGGCTGGGCCAAGCAACAAATCTCCAAACCTTGGCAGGGCCAAGTAAAATATTCTCCGAACCTCGGCTGGGCCGAGCAACAAATCTCTGAACCTTGGCAGGGCCAAGTAAAATATTCTCCGAACCTCGGCTGGGCCGAGCAACAAATCTCCGAACCTTGGCGGGCCAAGTAAAATATTCTCCGAACCTCGGCTGGGCCGAGCAACAAATCTCCGAACCTCGGCTGGCCAAGTAAAATATTCTCCGAACCTCGACTGGGCCGAGCAACAAATCTCCGAACCTTGGCAGGGCCAAGTAAAATATTCTCCGAACCTCAGCTGGGCCGAGCAACAAATCTCCGAACCTTGGCAGGGCCAAGTAAAATATTCTCCGAACCTCGGCTGGGCCGAGCAACAAATCTCCGAACCTTGGCAGGGCCAAGTAAAATATTCTCCGAACCTCGGCTGGGCCGAGCAACAAATCTCCGAACCTTGGCAGGGCCAAGTAAAATATTCTCCGAACCTTGGCAGGGCCAAGTAAAATATTCTCCGAGCCTCGGCAGGGCCGAGCAACGAATTCTCCTAGCCGCGGCAAGGCCAGGTAAAAGTCATTCGGGCTAAAACCCCAGCGAAAAAGCCAAGTATACAGGCCCCGACTAAAGCCGGGCGGCCTCCAAATAGTCCCCGAAGGACTTCATCCGGTTTGAAAATGAGCACGTTAAACAAAAACCGTCGACGCGCAAGAAGAAGCCACCATTGGCAAAATCCCTCTTGAGGCCGTTGGGCCTCGCGTAATCGGCCAAAGGCCCCAAGCAGAGCTAGGAGATCCCCCTCTCTGCTACTGAAAACCTTTTGGGTGACGCCCCTATAACCAGTCGTTCAAAAGCGCTACATCAACGCTCAAAACGATGGGTCACGCCAACACCCTGATTCATCACACGGGTTAAGGCCATAAACTCTTGAAGGGAAGGACTTCAAAAACAAGATCCATCTTCATTTATAAAGAGGATTACAAAGACACAGTAAAAATAAAAGCAGGGAGAGGGCCCCGAATCAGAATCCGAAGTCACTCCCGGAGGCCAGCAGCTCCTCCAGGCGCTCCGTCAAGTCAGCCACTTGTTGACGGAGGGACGCAATCTCCTCCCTTTGCCGGTCCACCAACCGGCGTAGGGCCTCCGCCTCCCTGACCGACATGTCCAAGTGTTCTTCGGCGGTCCTCGCGAGCTGCTGGTTACTCGCAAAGGCTGACGCTAGGCCCTCTCCGTCAACAGTGACGGAGGTACGCCTTCCCTCCGAACGCGGCAGGCTGTCAAGTGAGGAACGCGACCCGACTGATGATCGCCTTGGAGAGGCCATTTTTCGAACTTAACTCGAGGGATGGCCGAAACCGATGCCCCTCGGTTGTATTTATACTCATCAGGCAGGTATCTCTATCGGTCGCGCCGTAACCACCGACCCATAAGAACTTGCCACGCGTCTCCGTTTCAACGCTTGCGAAATCCGAGGTGTCGCGCCCCATCCCGGCGAGATCGATAAGCGCGAACAGGTTGTTCGGGAATTCCCCAAGCAAACATTTTTCAATCTGTCAGCCCTTGCAATAAATGCATTCGGCGCTTCCCCAAGCCTCTTAATGCTGGCCTCTTTTTTGGAAACGCGGAAGTCCGGCATTCGACTAATAACCTGTCACCTCGGGAGGAGTGGCGTCACCAATGAAAGCGTGACAATATACCGCCCGTTTTGCTCTGGCGCCCTTATCAAGCGCCACGTGGACCTAACACTGTGGCCCACAATGGCAAGTAAGTCGCTCCCTTAAGCCCGAATCTCCGAGCCATGGCAGGGCCAAGTCAGTTATCTCCAAACCTTGGCAGGGCCAAGTCAATTATCTCCAAACCTCGGCTGGGCCGAGCGAACTAAGTCTCTGAACCTCGGCTGGGCCGAGCGAACTAAGTCTCCGAACCTCGGCCGGACCGAGTGACTAAATCTCCGAACCTTGGCAGGGCCAAGTCAATTATCTCCAAACCTCGGTTGGGCCGAACGAACTGAATCTCCGAACCTTGGCAGGGCCAAGTCAGTTATCTCCGAACCTTGGCAGGGCCAAGTCAATTGTCTCCAAACCTCGGCTGGGCCGAGCGAACTAAGTCTCCGAACCTCGGCTGGGCCAAGCGAACTAAGTCTCCGAACCTCGGCCGGACCGAGTGACCAAATCTCTGAACCTTGGCAGGGCCAAGTCAATTATCTCCAAACCTCGGTTGGGCCGAGCGAACTAAATCTCCGAACCTTGGCAGGGCCAAGTCAGTTATCTTCGAACTTTGGCTGGGACAAGACAAATATCTCCGAAACTCGGCTGGCCCGAGTGACAGGTTCCCTGAACCATGATGGGAAAAAGTACGAATTCCTCGAACTTCAGCCAAGGCCGGCCCGCGCTAATCCGAGCTCCGGTAAAAGCGGAGCACAAAATACCAGGCTTCTGACCAGAGTAAGGAGCATGCTTCGCCGAATGATCTCTGAACCGCTACACATGAACCTCGGTCAGTTTGGACGGCGTGAGATCCTCGTCTAAGGACGAGCGGGACGCCTTTGTACCCCATAAACAACAATAACAACAAGCTCAGCACAAAAAGACAGAGATTGAAAAATAGAACATAACTCTCTTTATTGCCGATCATGATCAGTTACAAATGCCTCACAGGTGTTACAAGAGCATTGAAATGCATAAAATAAAAGCAAATACAAAACTCGGGCAACTACCCCAAAGCAGACCTAGGCAACTGTGATGTTCCGACGTCCGGATCGACAAATCAGGCAAACCACGAAACGGTCAGCCCGCCTGGATGGGTGATAAAGCTGACCCTCCATGGCCCCGGATGAATTAAAAGATCCAAAAGGAGGCATGGCCCGTGGATGTGATTCTGAGGATTCGGACGACCCAGCCCGCTCCCCTAGGAGGGGGTGCTGGATCGCAGGCCGCCGTCCAGCCGAGAGAACCGAGGACCGCCCGACCCCGGTTGCTCCCATATTCTTCCTCCCGTGGCAAGGATTCCCCTCAGAGATGGGACGGGAACCCAAGCCAGCGAAAGAGGGAGAGTCTGTGCGTGCTACAGGGGTGTCGATACACTTCCTACCATAAGCCCCCCGTAACGGGCCACAAAGATCACATAGGAAGCGCATATGTGCACTCTCCGTATGATCTCTGTGCCCCCCTTGTGCGCTCTCCATATGATCTCCGGGACCCATCCCCTAAGGGCGAGCCATTCTTCGCAGCTCCCCGGTCGCCCCAGCTATCCGGCGGCAAGGAGCCTATCAGAGGAAAGCTTGATCCTCCCACTCGTAGCAGCAGAGAAGTGAGCATAATGGAAGCTCTGATGGAAAAGACACTTTGGGGATAACCAAACATGACCCCTTTCTTCCCTTTTTATAGGCAGGAAAGAACCGGGAACAAGCTATCAAAGCTGAAGGTCCCAAGATTCAAACACCTGGCCCATGCCTCCACATGGCCCCTCGGGATGGGCGCGGCGCCCCACTGCACGCCAAGCCCATCGCCTGATTATGACGTGTACGAGAATCTCTTTTTGATCCCGGGTCACGGTCATTTAATGCGAGATCGCCAGCCATACCTCGAAAACTGGCGGACTCAGAATATCGTCCTTCGAAAGTGACGTCCTCCAATGGTAAGCGATTGCGTGCGCGACAAAGTGATCCGCATGGGAAAAGAGCGCCTTCCGGAAAGCTCTGATGCAACTTTATGCCCCCCACTACGCCGTATATCAATTCTGGTGAAATAAAAATGAATCACCTATGGAACAGCAGGGCGCTGACAGAATAGCAGAAAGCACGAAGACCTACTTTGCCTGTCGGCCCCAGCCGACCTATTTTGCCTGTCGGCACCAGCCGACCTACTTTGCCTGTCGGCCCCAGCCGACCTATTTTGCCTATCGGCACCAGCCGACCTACTTTGCCTATCGGTCCCAGCCGACCTATTTTGCTGTCGGCACCAGCCGACCTACTTTGCCTGTCGACCCCAGCCGACCTATTCTGCCCTCGGCCCCAGCCGACCTATTTCATCTGTCGGCCCCAGCCGACCTATTTTTCCTGTCGGCCCTAGCCGACCTATCTCGTTGTCGGCCCCCGCCGATCTATTCTATTTGCCGGCCCCAGCCGACCTACTTTTCCTCGACGGCCCAAGCCGACCTGATTTACCCATCGGCCTTAGCCGGTGCGTTTCCTTCAATCTCGAGATAAGGATGACCTAAGAGCATCAGTAAGCCATAAGTCGCTCACAATCGAGGCGGAAACGACAACAAGGTCACGCAAGGAAAACACTCAAGTGGAAACGGGAAATCCATTTATTAAGAAATGTCTGACTAATGTCTAAAAGACGGGATACAAGAACAGCTCCTAATTACCGAGAGCCGCATCAGCTTTAGAAAAGCCCTCGGTCACATCTGCGGAAGCGTGACTAGGTTCGCCCTTCTCCAATATTTTCGCCCCCTCTGCGGCAGTTTGCGACCGTCCCTCAGAAGCTGCAGCTTCGCTGGGACCAGGGGCGCCGCCAAGCTCGGCGTCAGAAACATCAACATATTCATCTTCATCTTCTTCTTCAGACTCGCCATCTTCGGGATTTTCAGCACTCAGGAAGGAAAGATCCCATTCCGGGTGCCCACTGAGTATCCTCTGTTTGCACTCTTCTATCCCATGATGGAACGCATCTATGTTGATAGCGTCTTGACTCCCCTTAAGTATGGTGAGCTGCATGTTGGCCTCGGCGGCCTGTCTCTCAGCCTCTGCGACTTGGGCCCGCAGAATAATATTTTGCTCCTCGAACTCGCCAGCCCACGTCTCGAATTCTGAGCTCTTGTTGCGGCTGGACACAAGTTCGTCTTGAAGAGCCCGGACCTCCAGTCCCAACTCCGCCTTGAAAAAGCCGAAATAGGTCGGCGTCACAAGAAACCATAGAAAAAGCTAAAAATGGGGAGAAGAAGGAGGTCGTACCTCCTCCTCTCGTCTGGCCAACCTCCTGGCCGACTCCTCAGCCTCACTTCTGGCTCTTGTCCTATCAGCCCCGACCAGCTCAACTCTCTCTTACAGATTGTTGATCTTCAACTGCTTGGCTCCGATTGCCTCCTGGGCTTGGGTTAGCTCGTTGTTCACCCGAGCTATCACCCCTTGTTGCCATTTAGCGCCCTCCTTCAAATGGGCAATTTCGCTGTCGCGGTGCTTCAGTCGCTCCTCCACCTTGCCAAGCATCCAGTTAAACGCTTCCTCTCGTCGGCAGCTTCCTTCCCCAGCCGACCCATACTCTCGCTATGCTCTCTCTGCATCGCCTTCACCTCCGCGGAATGCCTTGACTCGATTCTAGCCAGCTCCAAGCACGCATTGTCATTTCTCTCCAGGAGTTCCTGCAACTCCTCCACCCGGCGCTTCTGCTGGGATATCTCGGCCTGGGCAGCTTGATATGCCGCCCTTATCCCCTGCAAGCCCCTGTCGCTAATTGCCATGAGTTCCTCGAACTTCTCAGACACCTTCAGCCGCGACTGGAGCTCGGCATTAGCCCTCCTGGCTTGAACACTGGCCCCCGTTGCCAAACTCAAGCGCCAGCATATCGCCCGGGAAAGCAAAACGCTCTACAAAGACAAAAAATGAATAAGAACCCACAATGGGGTCAATCGGGAAACACCTACCGTACAAGAAAAGTAGCTCACCCGCGAGGCATAGGCCCGAGTCATCCTCATCAGGGTTGTGTTATCAATATCGGGAAGGAGATGGATACTCTCGGCCATGCCCTGCTGACCGAATGCAGCATCCACCAACTCCAAATCAGCAAACTTGTCCGACGAAGGGTCCGCCCCGGATACAGGGCTGACCTCATCAACGCGGAAAATGCCTCCCTCAACGCCGACGCCTGAACTGCTGGGCTGACCGTCCCTGCCTGAGGGATTGACGTGGGCAACCTCCACCTGAGAGGCTCCCAATTTCCCAACCTCCTCCGTCAAGGCCCTGGCTTGGACCTCTTCGAATAATTCAGCTAGCCCAAGTGCCAGCTTCCCCAAAACCTTTTTCGAAGAAGCTCCCAATGCGGAGCTCCCGCCTTGCTGCGTCTCCTCCTTCGACACCCCTTCCTCGGTCACCACCATTTGTGTCTCTGCCGGGCCCCCCGAGGTCCCGGCCTATTCTACCACTCACATCTCCTCCACAGGTTCCCCCGAGACCTCAGTCTGACCTGCCTCACTGCTACCGGACTCCCCCGCTGAGAGACCGAGAGAAGGCTCCCCCTGCACCTCCCCGGCTGCGGCTGCCACCTCTTCCTCTCCTGTCGGAGCCGACGGCGATCCCGCGGGGACAGTAGGCTCCTCGGCGATGACCACCTCCGCCAAATCCACCGCTGATTCTTCTTTCAAAGGGGATGCGGTCGGACGAGCCAACGGAGCCTCATCCGAGCTGTCCGAGATCTCTAACATGAGAGGGCCGGAGGCCATAACCACTCTCCCTGGGCCCTCCTTCGCCCCTGTCGCTTCTGCCGTGACGGTCCCAGCGTCCGGCGGGCTTCTTGCGGAAGTATGAGCCCTTTTTTCGGATCGGCCACTATCCACGCCGCTCCCTTCCCCTGGGCGTTTTCCTCTCTTCCTCTTGGAGAGGTTCGACAACGCCGACCTTGCGGCTGCCACATCAGAGCACACATACTCAAGTCCATGCACACTAATCGAGAAAAATACACAGCACAAAAAGACTCACCTTGCGGGTCCAGGGGGCTGAGCCCAGCTGCGAAGAGGGCCCCCTCCGATAGCAGATCGTTAGCCAAAAATACCTGTCCGTTACGGAGGACGTCCAAGTCCTTCTCCTCCTGCGCCGACAGAGCCGGATGCATCTCCGCATCCCTTGCAACATCCCCCCACCTCCGAGGAAAGTCGGAACCGACGTTCCCCTCCGCGATAACAAACCGACTCTTCCACCCCTTGATGGAAGAGGGCTTATCCGCAATAACGTTGAAGGATCTCCGGGGCCCGATGTAGGGCCACTCTGATTTCCTTCCAGGAATCAAGTGGTAGCAGGTGCGGAAAAGGGGAGAGTGGCGACGATTCGAATTTGGTGGCACATCGAGATGAATCCGACGATATTCCGCCAGCTGTTTGGAGCCACCATTGACAGGCAGATGTTATAGTGGGTCATGATTTTCTTCACCAAGGGGTGGAGAGGAAAACGAAGACCCGCCTTCAAACTATCTTCGTAGATGAAGACCCCGGACTCTAAATCCCGGGTAACTCTATCTCCGGATTCCGGCGCCCGTAGGACGACATCCAAAGGCAAGCCATACCGCTGGTGTATCCTCCCCAAATCCTCGGCAACGATTTCTGAGGCCACGTCGTCGGGGCTCATCGCCATTGAAAGAGATATCAAATGAAAATGATAAGCGTCGAAGAAGATGAGAGGCTAGAACTCTTCTGAAAGCAAGATGAGAAGACGCCGAGGGCACGCGCACATATATATATGTACGTACAATGCGGCTGTCACTTCGCTTCTCCGCCAAGGAAGCCGCCCTGAAGAGGCGGGGCGTCTCATCCCAGGCGTTCGGAATTTCCTCGACAAATGCCCGACCGATCGGGATTCGTAGCGTGGCGCAATCCCAACCGTCGCTCATGGAGGAGCCTTAGCCCCGAAGGCGGGATGGCCCTGTCGCATTAATTAGGGCATCATTGCGCGAGTTGTCTAAACCAAGACATCCCATCCGGGACGCGCCATTCGAACTTGTACTCCCTACGCCCGAACCTACGCTTCGAACTAGGGAGTGGAGGGCATGTGTTGAGGGGTAAAATCGTCATTACGTTAATATCCGTGCGAGGCGGCTAAGGCTAACCTCCTCCCTTTGTCCCTTCCGGGCTTCCATAGCTCGGCTCCTCCGGGCTTTCATAGCTCGGCCCCTCCGGGCTTCCATAGCTCGGCTCCTCCGGGCTTCTGTAGCTCGGACCCTCCGGGCTTCCATAGCTCGGCCCTTCCGGGCTTCCATAGCTCGGCTCCTTCGGGTTTCTGTAGCTCGGCCCCTCCGGGCTTCCATAGCTCGGCCCTTCCGGGCTTCCATAGCTCAGCTCCTCCGGAATTCTGTAGCTCGGCCCCTCCGGGCTTCCATAGCTCGGCCCTTCCGGGCTTCCATAGCTCGGCTCCTCCGGGCTTCCATAGCTTGGCCCTTCCGGGCTTCCATAGCTCGGCTCCTCCGGGCTTCCATAGCTCGGCCCCTTCCGGGCTTCTATAGCTCGGCCCTTCCGGGCTTCCATAGCTCGGTCCCTTTCGGGCTTCCATAGCTCGGCCCCTCCGGGCTTCTATAGCTCGGCCCTTCCGGGCTTCCATAGTTCAGCCCCTTCCGGGCTTCCATAGCTCGGCCCCCTCCGGGCTTCCATAGCTCGGCCCCTTCCGGGCTTCCATAGCTCGGCCCCTTCCGGGCTTCCATAGCTCGGCCCCTTCCGGGCTCCCCTAGCTCGGCCCTTTTCGGGCCTCTATGGCTCGGCCCTTCCGGGCTTCCGCAGCCCGGCTTCATCGAGCGATCCACAACCTAACACTTACCTCCGCGGAACCTAACGCGGGGAGAGTCCGAGCCTACCAGAATGGCATCCTAGACAAGGAATCATGTCGGGGCGTGGCCTAAAGCCTATCATAACCGCCCCAGGCCTACTCAACCAGATCTCGAGACATCAAGGAGCTCTCCCAGCCGTCGATCTCTGAACAAACAGGGTACGGATTCTAACGGCCCCACAACGGCCTGATTCTGTCCGTCTCCGTATCGTAACAACCTCCGAACCTTCTAGAAGGTGCTCAAGACCCAAGTGACAGTCTATAAATATCAGACTCACAGATTCCCCCATGTATGCGACTCTGGACGCACTCTCTCCTTGGGCACAGGCACGCGCCTCTTACACGTGCACCTCACTACTCTCTCCAGCAGCTCATCGGCGCTCCTGCCTTCTGGAGCTTCCGATTGGCCACCCCCGGAGAGGCCTTCCAGAGAGATCCACCTTCCCACTGTCTGGTTGATCGCTGATTTCTTCTCCACTGACTTGAGCGTCGGAGGGTCTTCCACGGAGGGCCACCCCCAGCGTCCCCCGCGTGTGGACTTCTTTTGCAGGTCCGCCCCCCTCTTCCTGGAAATCGATCGCGCCCGAGTCGGAGAACGGATCCCGGCGGCAACAGTCTCTATAAGATGACAAATCTTTCAATCTATCATGCTATTTTATTGAGTTGCCTCTTCACATTAGAATTCCCTTTTGATGTTATGCTTTTGACAAAATAAAAAAAAAAGTCCTTTGAAGTGAACTTGTCTCCATTATTAGTTTGCACACTTTTGATCTTCTTCTCAAGAACACCTTCCGCAATCATCTTGAATTTTTGAAATTTAGAAAAAAATTCAACTTTTCCTTTAGTACACCAACATAAATCTTATAAAATCATTAATAAAGAGTAGCAGATGATGGGAGTTAAAATGAGAAGATATTTAAGTAAGACCCATCAAATCACAATGAATGAGCTCAAAAAGTCTTGCATCTTGAAAGAGACCATCAAATAGGTGTCAATATGACATTTGATATTGCTAGCCCACACATACTTCATTAGAATTGAAAGTAGCGAACTTGGGAAGCCCTTGAATAAGATTTTCATTACTATTACTTTCAACTTATTCATATGAATATGGCCAAAGTTGAGCATGCCAAAAAGATGCACCATCATTTGAGCTTATCTTATAAACATAAGAATTAGAAGCTGATAAAACAAATAAGTCTTTGATCCTTTTATTGTTATGGATGGCATCCGCTTTCACATCTTTTAGGTTGCAAAGAAACTTCAATTCATTTGGCCAAAAAGAACATAATAATTGGTGTCACTGCATTACCCACTAAGAAGAGATTTTTCTTCAACTCGGGAAATGATAAATAATCTTGAGAGTGATAAAATCGCTATCCTTCCCTTGAAGAGCAATGGTGCTTTCGTTTTTTACTTAATGAATAGCATTTTCTACCATGTTAATAGCCTCATTGCTAACATAGTGATTGATATGGCTGGCCATTTCCTCTGGGTGGTATTATCTTTTGTACGATTTTGAAAGCAATGATGTGACAGCAAAACCCCTTTCGCGGGGCCTTCAGCATCGGCCTTCAGCGTCGGCCCCAGCGTTGAGACTTTGGCTCCGGCCTCCAGCGCTGGCATCCAGCGTCGGCCTTCAGCGTCGGCCACCAGCGTCGGCCCCCAACGCTAAGACTTTGGCTCCAGCCTCCAGCGCCGGCATCCAGCGACAGCTCCTAGCGTCGGCCTTCAGCATCGGCCCCCAGCGCTGAGACTGGCGCCGCCCTCCAGTGTCAGCCTCCAGCGCCGGCCTCCAACTCCGACTCCCAGCGTCGGCCTTCAGTATCTTTCACATGCCCAATGACCAATCTCATACAATGGATCCCGTGATCTAAGGTCTACTGCCGAGCACCTCGCTCTCCGAAATCATGGGCAAGTGTTAGCTCGATCGGCAGTTACCGCTATAAGCGGTCCTTATCCAGCAACATCCCAACGACTTGCCGTTCGATGAAACATCATAACAGGGAAGATTCGACGGTTCCAACAGAACGAGGTAAACGGGATCCCAGACAGGTATAAAAAGAGGACCCGAGCTCCATGCGAGGGGGACTCTCTCTGGCTTCCTCTTTAAAATTCCACTTAGATATAATCTCCCTGTTCCACGACTCGCTGACTTGGGCGTCGGAGGGTCCCCACCGGAAATACCGGTCGGGACTTTTTTACAGGCTCTAGAAGGAAGACGATGACTTTTCTATGCTCACCACAATCCTAGCCCATTCGACGTTCATCATAAGTGAGTTGACGGCAATAGATTGGCGCGCCAGGAAGGGGGCGTCGAAAGTTCTCCCTGTGACCCCACCAATTTTGCAAGGGAAACGATGGTGACCACGCGAGCACAGGAGGCTTCCTCCAGTCAAGCAGCCAGTCGCATTCCACGGGCTGAGCATTCGGAGGCCAATCTCCATGTTCCACCCCCTGCGCAGATGAGCCAACTGACCGGCTCGAAGCTCTGGCCCACCAGGTCCAGGATCTGACGACAATGGTCCGGGGGATGCAAGAGCATCATTTGGCTGCTGCAACTCAGCCCCCTATGCTTGACGAAGGAATGCGGGGAACAGTCCAGTCTCACCAAGGTGGGACCCCGCCTGAGGTCTCCCACCGCTCACCCCCCGAACCTCATCACCGAGGGACCTCGAAGCGACGGCGTCCCCTTCTCGCCACTCCGTCGTTCCCACCATCGGCCGGAGGAAAGAGAGTCTAGGCGGGCGCGTTCTTTATGCCGAAGATCTTCAGCTCCTCCTCTGATTCATCCCAAGATGGCACTCTCCGGAAAACCACCCATCGGGCCGAGCAAAGGCTCGACGAGTATCACCGACGGTTGGACGAGCTCAGCCGCCGGATCGCCGACCCTTACGGGACGGCTTATGAGCGCCGTCCCCCGCTTTCCCGTCATATCATGAAGGAGCCGGTCCCGCCCCGGTTCCGTCTCCCCAACTGGATCCATACGATGGGACGACGGATCCCCTTGACCACCTGGAGAGCTACAAGGTCCTTATGCAGGTCCAGGGAGCGACGGACTCCCTTTTATGCGTCGCCTTTCCAGCCACTCTCGGAAAGCGGCGCGCGCGTGGTACTCCCGCTTGCCCCCGCGCAGCATCAACTCATTTCGGCAACTCGAGCGATCTTTCCTGGCTCACTTTGATGCCTGTCGAAAGATCCCGCGAGTGGCAGATAGCCTCTTTGCTGTCCAGCAGAGGAGTGGCGAGACCTTGAAGGATTTCGTCGCTCGATTTAAGGAGGCGGCGTTGGAGGTGTACAACCTGGAAGATTCCGTGGCCACTTTGGCCCTAAACAGAGGACTTCGCCCATCCAGGTTCGCGTATTCCCTGGATAAGAAGCCTCGAGTTCTTATGCTGAGCTTCTGAGCCGAGCCCAAAAGTACATCCGTGCCAACGAGGCAGATTCTTCCAGGAGGGAAGTTGACAAGAACCCAGTAATAAACCACCGCCTACTGAACACGCGGTGCACAACCTCGAAGCCCGAGCCTCCACGCCGTCCAGATCGCCGGACCACAGACGCTGGTTCCTAAGGAGCAATTCACTCCCCTCATGGCTCCCATCTCTCACATCCTGCTGGAGATAGAGGAGGAACCTTATTTCAAGCGTCCGCTCCCTTGAAGTCTGGGGCCCCCCGCAACAAGGAGTTTTACTGCCGGTACCACCGGGACTACGGTCACGACACCGAGGATTGCCGCCATCTAAAAAAGGCCATTGAGGAGCTGGTTCAGCAAGGCCACCTGGGCAAATTTGTTCGAACGGGGAAATCTCCCCGCGTCGGGCCCCCCGGTGCCTCCGAGTCGCCCGGCTGGCGTGGATAATGCTCCAACTGAAAAGACCATAGCTATGATTTCCTGGGGAGCGGATGGTGGTTCGAAGAGGCAGCGAGGGAATAGACTCTGTAATTCCTTTCTTCGGAAAGGATCTAGATGGGGTAGTTAATAAACATGACGACAGCGTCGTGGTGTCCATGACTATAGCCAAACACCCTGTAAAAAGAATTTTAATTGATAGTGGGAGCTCGGTGGATGTCTTGAGCTATGAGGCTTTTGTTCGGATGAACTTATCAAGGTCTTTGCTCCGACCCGTTGCCACACCGCTAATGGGCTTCACGGGAGATTCAGTGAACGTTGAGGGCGAAATTGCCCTCCCGGTCACGGCTGGAACTCCTCCATGTCAGAGCACAGTGGTTATAAATTTCTTGGTGGTCCGGGTCCCGCTGGCTTATAACGCCATCTTGGGAAGACCAGGGTTGAATCTGCTGGATGCCGTAATCTCCACTAAGAGATTATTGGTAAGGTTCCCCACCAATGAAGGGATCGGAGAAATGAAAGGGGAGCAAAGCCCACTTCCGCCTTGCTACCATCTGTCTCCCAGCCCGCTGAATGCGGGTCGGCAACAGCCTCTGAGTCGCTCGATCCTAGGGAGTTGGGAAGAAGGGGAGAGCCGGCAGAGCACCTTCTGACCCTCCCCTTGGGTGATGACCCGGCAAGGACTGTTCAGGTGGGGGCATTGCTCCCAGAGGAGGCACGCCATCAACTTCTTACTTTCCTGCGTGCCAACACTGACGTCTTCGCATGGTCGTCCTCAGACATGCCGGGCGTCCCTGAAGAAGTAATCACCCATCGGCTTAACCTCAAGCCAGAGTGTCGGCCGGTCCGACAGAAAAAGAGAAACTTTGCTCCAGACAGACAGAAAGCTATCGACGAGGAGATCCGCAAGTTAATGGCTGCGGGCCATATTCGGGAGGTCCACTACCCGAATGGTTGGCTAATGTGGTGCTAGTCCGCAAGACCAACGGAGCTGGAGAATGTGCGTAGATTTCACCGACCTCAACAAGGCATGCCCAAAGACAGCTTTCCCTACCTCGAATCGATCAACTGGTGGACGCTACATCCGGCCATGAGGTCCTTAGCTTCATGGATGCTTTCTCTGGATACAACCAGATCCGGATGAATCCAGCGGATGAAGAAGCTACCTCCTTCATAACTGAGAAAGGGTTATATTGCTACAAGGTAATGCCTTTCGGGTTAAAGAATGCGGGAGCCACTTACCAGAGGCTGATGAACAAGGTCTTTGAAGGTCAGATAGGACGTAACATGGAAGTGTACGTGGATGACATGTTGACAAAAAGCGTTCATGCCATTGACCACATCGCGGACCTAACGGAAACTTTTGACAACCTTCGTCGTACCAGATGAAGCTGAACCCTCGCAAGTGTGCATTTGGGTGACAGCGGGAAGTTCTTGGGCTTCATGGTAACCCGGAGGGGGATCGAAGCAAACCCGGACAAAGTCCAAGCCATCTTGGACATGAGGCCTCCTGCCAACAAGAAGGAAATACACGCCTGACAGGAAGGGTAGCCGCCTTAAGCCGCTTCCTATCCAAGTCCGCTGAAAGGTGTCTACCTTTCTTCAAGGCGCTTCGCAGAGTCAACAAGTTCGAATGGACGAAAGAATGCCAGGAGGCGTTCGAAGGGTTAAAGGAATTCTTATCTACCCCGCCACTGCTAGCCAAGCCGACGGGTGGAGAAGAACTCCTTCTATACCTTGCGGCCTCTCCTGAAGCTGTTAGCTCTGTGCTAGTCCGTGTGGACACCGATGGCACACAAAGGCCAGTATACTATACGAGTAAGGTGCTTCACGATGCAGAGACCCGATATTCAAATATGGAAAAGATCATCTTTGCATTGATCGTGTCTGCCCAGCGTCTGCGGCCGTACTTCCAAGCCCACCCGATCGTAGTGATCACAGACCAACCTCTGAAGACAATTCTAGCTCGCCCAGATACTTCCGGCCGGCTGGCAGGTGGGCCCTCAAGCTGGGGGAGTTTGATCTATCTTTCCGCCCCCGTTCGGCCATGAAGTCTCAAGTCTTGGCAGATTTTTGGTCGAATGTACTTGGGGAACGGAGCCTAAAGAACCTCCTACGGACACTCACCCTCGGAACCAGTGACGATGAGTGGGTCCTTCATGTAGATGGGGCATCGAATTCTCAAGGGAGCGGAGCAGGCCTCATCTTGGCAACTCGGATGGGGTTGTGACCGAGTGTGCACTTCGCTTCCTCTTTCCAGCCACTAATAACCAGGCGGAATATGAAGCTTTGTTATCCGGTGTGAGATTGGCTCGAGAGCTTGGGGTGAAACGCCTTAGGGCTTTTCACCGACTCCCAACTGGTTGCTGGCCAGATTACAAGGAATACGAGGCAAGGGATCCCATCATGGCCCGTTACTTAGATATGGTGCACTCGCTGGTTTCCCCCTTTACTCACTTCAGCGTCAGCTACATTCCTCGACAGGAGAATGCTAGAGCTGACGCCTTATCCCGTCTTGCCGCCTCAGCTGATGGGATGTTGGGAAAGGCTTATGTGGAGCACTTAGAAGCCCCGAGTATTGATGTACCAAGAGAAACTTTACCAGTGGAGCAGGAGCCCTCCTGGATGGACGCCTATGTCCGGTACCTTACTGGGTACCCTCCCAGAAGACCCTGCCGAAGCTAGAAAACTTAAAAGACGGGCCCAAAGTTTTTCATTATGGAGGGAAAGCTCTACCGAAGGTCATTCTCATACCCTATCCTCAGGTGTGTCGGTCCCACCGACGCCAATTATATTCTGCGGGAGATACACGAAAGGATATGCGGAAGCCATCTGGGGGGCAGGGCTCTTGCGTATAAAGCTCTACGTCAGGGGTATTATTGGCTGACAATGAAGGAGGATGCATCCGAACTCGTTAAGAGGTGTGACAGCTGCCAGCGTCATGCCAACATCCAACATCAAGCCGGCGTCCCAGCTGACCCCTCTAGCTGCACCATGGCCCTTCGCACAGTGGGGCATGGACATCCTGGGACCGTTCCCTCCTGCCTCCGGACAACGCAAGTTCCTAGTGGTGGCCGTCGACCATTTTACTAAATGGATCGAGGCGGAAGCTCTTGCCAAGATCACGGAAGCCAAAGTAAGGGACTTTCTTCTGGAAGTCTGTGGTGTGCCGGTTCGGGCTACCGCACACCCTCGTTACAGACAACGGCCGACAGTTTGATAACACGGCCTTCCGGGAATTCTGTGATGGCCTGGGCATCCATCATCGATTCACCTCAGTAGGGCATCCCCAAACCAACGGCGCAGCCGAGGTGACCAATCGCATCATCCTCCAAGGACTCAGGGCTCGGCTAGATAGCTGCAAAGGGCGCTGGGTGGAAGAACTTTCCAGTGTGCTGTGGGCCTACCACACGACGCCGCGAGCACCTACAGGGGAAACCCCTTTCAGCTGGTCTTTGGGACCGAGGCGGTCATTCCGTGGAAATAGGAGCTCCCAGTCCCCGGACGGAATTATACCACGAAGAAAGCAACTCAAACCAGCTGAGGGCTGATCTGGATTTGGTGGAAGAATTGCGAGATCAAGCACAGCTTCGCATGGCAGCGTTCCGTCAGCGAGTGGCCAACACTACAACGCTCGGGTGGCCCAAGACATTCCGTCCTGGAGACCTCTTCTGCGAAGAGCTGAAGTATCAAAGCCGACAGAGGGGGCAAGCTGGCACCAAATGGGAAGGACCATACCGTGTCAAGGAGGTACTCCACCATGGGGCGTACAAAGTCGAAGAGCTAGACGGGAAACCGCTCCTCGCACTTGGAATGCCGACAACTTACGCCGGTACTATCAATAGAACGCTATCGTCATTAATTTGAATCTATTTGATAAATGAATAATCACCATGTTCACTTACTTTGGATGAGTATGTTAACACCAAAGACCGGATCCGTTCCGGCAGCCAAAGACCGGCGCCCAGCGTCGGGATAAAGACCAACTCTGCATTGGCACCAAAGACTGACGGCAATAAAGACCGGCGCCCAGCATCGGCAACAAAGACCAACTCCGCGTTGGCACCAAAGACCAGATCCGTTCCGGCAGCCAAAGATCGGTGCCCAGCGTCGGCGATAAAGACCAACTCCGCGTTGGCACCAAAGACCATCAGCGTCGGTAAAGACCGGTGCCCAGCATCGGCAACAAAGACCAACTCCGCATTGGCACCAAAGATCGGATCCGTTCCGGCAGCCAAAGACCGGGCCCAGCATCGGCGATAAAGACCAACTCCGCGTTGGCACCAAAGACCGGTGCCTAGCGTCGGTAAAAGACCGGCGCCCAGCGTCGACAACAAGACCAACTCCGCGTTGGCACCAAAGACCGGATCCGTTCCGGCAACCAAAGACCGGTGCCCAGCGTCGGCAAAGACCGGCGCCCAGCGTCGGCAACAAAGACCAACTCCGCGTTGGCACCAAAGACCGGATCCATTCCGGCAGCCAAAGACCGGCGCCCAACGTCGGCAACAAAGACCAACTCCGCGTTGGCACCAAAGACCGGATCCGTTCCGGCAGCCAAAGACCGGCGCCCAGCGTCGGCGATAAAGACCAACTCCGCGTTGGCACCAAAGACTCCACTCCGGCAGCCAGAGACCGGCGCCCAGCATCGGCGATAAAGACCAATTCCGCGTTGGCACCAAAGACCGGCACCCCATCAGCAATAAAGACTGGCACCACATCGGCTTATTAAAGACCAACTCCGTCTTGGCAACAAAGACTGGCTCTGTGTGGCATATTAGACACTGGCGCCCTGCGTCGGCACTAAATCTGACTCAGCTAAAGTTGATTATGACCAAAGGTGCACAGTAAAAAAAAAACATTTATTGATAGCTAAAAGGCTACAAAGTTGCCAACTCAAGTCAGACACAGATCGATACAAAAAGAAAAACTAAAGCTATTAAAGGTCATCCGGGGCCGGGACATCATCCTCAGGAACGTCATCAGGCTTCAGTCCCTCAATATCCTCTAGGTCGTAGAGCTCCTGGATTTTATCCTTGCAGTCTTGAAAGTCGGCGTCATAAGAAAGCGCCGCTGACTCGGCCACCTCCTTGTCGAAGGCTTTGGACTTTCTAAAATCTTCTCCGGCCTCGGCAACTCTTTTTTCAGCCTCGAGAGCTCATTTCTCGGACTCAATGGCCCCCCTCTGGGCCTCTGTCACTGCCGCCTCCAGATCTGCAATTTTGGTTATGCACTGGCGGGTGGCCTCTTTGGCCGCATTTGTCTCAACGGAGGCAGAACTTAATTGGGTCTTCAAAACACGCACCTCCAATTCTGCCACCTTCAGCTTCTCTTGGCTGCCCTTTGGTTCTCCTCGGCTACTTTCTGTTTTTCCTCGCCACCTGAGCATTATCCAGCTCATTGGCTGCGCGGCGCTGAGCAACCTCCAGCGCATACTCAGCCTTCTCGGCTCTTAGCCGGGTGACATCGATTTCACCCTTTAGGGTGGCCCGAGTATCCTCCAGAGCCATTGCCGCCTTTTCCGCCTTGACTTGGAGGGACAACATCTCCTCCTGCGCTTGTTCGATAGCGGTATCGCTCAGGGTCCAGAGGTTCTTCAGGGCGACTAGAGAGTTCAATGCCTGGAGGAAATGTCAAGGTGAGAAAAAAAAAAAAAAAAGAAAGGAAAGAGATGATAATGGAGCAGAAGCTCACCCAGAGATGCGCCACCGATGCTTCGCGGAAGAAGGTGACTCTCCCCTGACCCCGGAGAAACTCTTGCACCTAACCACCGTGGCTTCCTCCAAGGTCCGTTCAGCCCAGCGGCTGTGGTTTGCCAACAATGATTGGAAGGAAGGATCGACGCCCCTCTCTTCCCTTGGCGTTGGGCCTACAGAGGCAGATTCCGCCTCTGAACCTGCCGCCTCCGACCCCTTGACTGGTGGAGGCGCTTCAGCTGTTGCCCCATGGGGGGTAGAACAGCTGCTGGAATTATCACTACTGCCGCAGAAACTTGTTCCGTCTCTACGACTTTGGGCAAGGGCGACGGTGCCCTTGCAATCCTCTCAGGAGAAGGGTCGAGCAGAATAACCGGAGGAGCTGAAGCTGAGGATCTTCCCTCTAGTTGGCTCGGTTCTACCTCCTTGCCGGTCTCGGCCCTTACTTCTGTCATGGCGGGTTCGTCGCCTTGGGCCCTGGCCGCCTCGCATGTATGCGAGGGTTCCGCAGTTTTGGCCCCCTTGGCCTCGACCTCATCAGCGTCAGCCCTTTTAGGGCCGTCCTTTTTCAAAACCTTTGCACAGGGACTTCATGACTTTAGCCCCTCCAGTGTCGGCCCTCTCTGTATCAACCCTTCCAGCGTCGGCCCTCCTCGGAACTTTAGCAATAGCTCTTCTTTGGGCAGGGGGCACGTCCCCTGTAACCTTCCTCTTCCTGGTGGCCGCTTGCTTGAGCTCATGAAGCGACGCGCCATCCCTATACAGGCGGGGTAGTTAAAAAAAAAGGGGAAGAGGAAAAGAAAAAGAAGAAAAGCAAAGGGAGGAGAAGAGAAGCGAGTAATCAAGTGCTCACCCCTCGGGGGAATTAAACCGGCAAGACGAAGGTTCTCCTCGGCTAAAAGCATATTACACCGAGGGATATCGGCAGTCAGGAGCTGCCCAAATGCCATCCGATCTCGTGGAAGGATGGAGGGATCCCTATTAGCGTCAATGTTGGGTATCCCCCAGCTTCCACGAACCCCACCGATGTCAGCAAAGAAGAATTTGTCCTTCCACCCTTTGACGGAAGTAGGAAGGCACAATTTGAGGATCCTATTAGACCTAGGGGTGAAGGACCACCAACCCGATTGCTTGCGAAGGGTGTAAAAGCTGCGGAAACAAGAGATACTGGCCTCAATGCCTTGCAAGTGGCAGAGTACCAGAAAACCGACGATGGTTCGGATTGAGTTGGGAACTAACTGGGAGGGAGTCAAAGAGTATCGGTCCAGGAGATTGAGAATAAAGGGTGGATAGGCAACCGAAGCCCGGCCTTAAAAAAGGCTCCGTACAAAGCAACCCTTCCGGAACGGAAAGAAGTTACCCTGTCATTGGGGGCAGGGTGGAACAAATGAAGGTCCGACGGGAAGCTATACTTGGCTTTTAGGTTTACTATGTCTTGAGCAGACATAGCGGAAGCAGTCCCTTCGGGGGACTCCTTGGCGACCCTGGAAGGACCGGCAGCCATCGAATGGCTCCGGACGGAAATCCGTCCGCCGGCCGGACGACTCCCGGTTAGGGGACGACTGACTGGCCGCTGCTCCGGTGAAGAACGGTTAGGGAAGGGGTAGACCATTGGCTTGTAAGGAATCGGAAGTCTGAGAAGGGTTGTGGGAACCCCCCCAGGAACCAGAGATGGAGCAAGAAGGTGATGAAACCATAGGAACTAACCTGGAAAACTCGAGCCAAAAATAGAGCACGGGGAGAGAATGAACACGGGAGACAAATGGACGCTTGCGGACTCGAAAGGGGGCAGCAGCGTAAGAAATGGGGAGGATGGGAAGATAAGGGCGATTTTTCCTCATAACGCCATTTCAGATCACCCCACAATCGTCCGATCTGACCACGCGTCCATCTTCAATTGGGAGGCGTTTCGACGGCCTGCCAACGCGAAAAACTCGAAAAGACCACCGATAAAAAGGGAGGCATTAACTTTATCGCAATGATACCGCTCGCCTTTTCGTAACGCTGCCCGAGGGAAATCCTCTCTAATCCCAACAAAGGCGAAATAATGACGCGAAAACCGGCCGCCTAGAGGATATTAACACCCCTTTCGCGGGTAAGTGAACGCTCACCCATCTCAGGGGCGGGGGGCATCTGATACGGCTGGCCATTTCCTCTGGGTGGTATTATCTTTTGCACGGTTTTTGAAAGCAATGATGTGACAGCAAAACCCCTTTCGCGGGGCCTTCAGCGTCGGCCTTCAGCGTCGGCCCAGCGCTGAGACTTTGGCTCCGGCCTCCAGCGCTGGCATCCAGCGTCGGCCTTCAGCATCGGCCACCAGCGTTGGCCCCCAACGCTAAGACTTTGGCTCCGGCCTCCAGCGCCGGCTCCCAGCGTCGGCCTTCAGCATCGGTGTAACATCCTGAAAACCTTGTAATCTATGGCATTTTCAGTTAAAAATGAAAGTCAGAAAGTTTTCTTGAAATATGGGTGTGTTGGCCTTTTGATAAATGTAAAGAGAAGAAATTTTGGAGTAAATAAGTATATTTCTAAATGTTAATGAGTCTGATTTGAGAAATTGAGAGACTTAAGTTTAATGGGTTTAAATCACAAGAAAAATCAAGTTTAGTTTGAGTTTTATCCTAAAATGACGTTTTTAGTGGTTGGAGTCGACTCTAATCAGAGTGGAGTCGACTCCGGCACGGTTTTAAACTTTCGGCACGCTTAGGAGTCGACCCCTGCAGTGCTGGAGTCGACTCCTACTTTTCAGGAGTCGACCCCTACTTTTCTGGAGTCGACCCCTACTTCTGCTCGAGCCGACTCGCAATCTGTTCGAGCCGACTCCGCGACGGCAGGTTTTTCTGAGTTAAATCTTGAGAAATTCATATTTAATCCGTTTCAAGTCCGATTTGGATGCCGTTTGAACCGTTGGATTTCTAAAATCGAGTTCTTCAAGATGGTAAAGTTTTCTTAGAAATGTTACATAAAAGTATCGATTTAAGCGAAAAAGGATGATCTGGGCTATAAATCTATTAAAAAAATGCTATATCAGGGGCAAAATGGGAAAAGGCTCCGATGTCAATTGCAAATTGTGTTAAGGGCAACTTAGGAAAGAAAATATAAGGGCAAAATAGCATGGTTATAAGTGAGCCACGTGTTTTCCAAAAAGCGTGTGTTAAGAGTGTGTGAGGGTAAAAGGGAGATTTGGCATGCCTTAACCCTTAAGTTTCCTATGACTTGGTCCCCAAGTCATTAGAGAAAAAGGGGAACGTGGGTTCAGCCAGAGAAAAGAAAGAAAGAAAGAAAGAAAGAAAGAAGAGGAGAAGAGAGGAAAGGAAGAAGAAGAAGAAGAAAAAGGAGAAAGAGAAAGGGAAAGGGAAGCTTGGGGTTTGTGCTCGACTCCAGGTAAGCTATAGCTTCCCTAGATCTTGTATGACTTTAGATTTTCTTAGATTAGTGTATTTTGAGGTAATAGTAGAAGTAATCTTGAGTAGAGAAGGGTGGAAGAAAATAATGAGATATTAGAGGATAGATCATGTATGCATGCATGGTTCATGGGAAAACCTCGTGTGGAGGTAATCCTAATAGCTATTGTATCTGTATGTTGACGTAGGTCAAGAGGGTTATTCCAGGGAGCCGAAATACCAGAGTTGAGTACCAGTTGTACCAGTCGAGGAGTAACCTACTAAGGTGAGTGGATTTCTCATCTAGCAATGAGAGGTTAATTTGAGCTAGTATAATGAGATTTATACCTAGTTATGGTATGTTATGTTTAGCAGAGTATTATGTATGTTTTAAATATGAGAAATGAGAACCTAGTATATGATAATCTGATAAATGAGTTTTGAGCATAAACACATAAGCATGAGTTTCGATGAGGGAATTTTTAATGTATACATGGCATATTTGCATGATAAAGCTTTACAAATGATGTATGAGTCATACTGAGCATCAGGCAGCTAGGGGGCTGATCACCCTTTAGACTGTACTGTAGCATGAGCATTGCACACTACTATCGAGCCGGCACCTCCTTGCGAACAGATCGTACGATGAACCCCAGAATCAGGGGTGAGTGCATGCCTAACCAGGCCAGTGGGGCTGGTTGTGAGCAGCCCGTGGGGGCATGAATCATAGCTCAGTGGAGCTGATTACTATATATAGCCCGTGGGGGCAGAGAGAAAACCCGAGGTTCCAGGGTTAAGGAACAAAGCACTTTGCCAGGTGAACCGCACGGGTAAGGGGTGCTATTGTGCGGGGATCCTGTTGCTAGTCACGCACCCGATGAGAGTACACCTACAGAAGGGCGACTGTAGGGTGGTACCTCAGAGGCATTACACACACAGCCCAGCATCATGAGATCTAAAAGCATATGTTGTGATATAAAAAGGGCCAATGGGCCAAATAGTTATCCCGAGAGGGAGATCTTACTTGAGATGCCAGTGGGCAAGCAGATCCTGATGGGAGTCTGGGTTGTAGATAAAGAATGCATATCTTCATATTGTAATGCATGAAGTTTTATTTTAATGAGTTATCTTTCAGTGAAGAGTTATTATAGAGTATTCCAGTACTGATATGTTATTTGAAGAATAAGCTACATTTTATTTTATCTGATATCATGTTAAAAATGTACTTTGAGTTGTACAAGTTAAATAGTTTCAGCATACGATTGAAATTAAGAGGTTATGGTTCTCTATTTCTCCATAGTTAGATGGTTATCCAGTCACTGGGACTTAGGTCTCATCCCTCTATGATTTAAATGTTCTTTCAGATCAGTGAGTATTTCTGCCAGGATCACAAGATAAGCAGGACAGGACCCTTAGCTGGTGAAGCTTGCTTGGATGCAAGAGTGTATAAATGCTAGCCTTGTATATTGAGAGAGTGTGGTTTGATATTGTATTTTGTATATGTGTATGTGTACAGTGGGATGTAATGATGTTTTAGACCTTTTTGGATATGAATACGAGACTTATGTTTTGGAGAAAATTATGAGCATGATGTGTGCACTTAGGATTTTAATGTCGAATGTGAATGTGATCTTGTAAACTGCCTGAGGAATGTCATGAAAAATATTATCTGAGCAGGTTGATGCTTAATGTTGATTGGGTGATTTGTGTATATAATTGAGATGAAATGAAAAGTTTTTAACAGGATGTGTTTTCGTGTGTCTGCCACTTATGANTATCTGAGCAGGTTGATGCTTAGTGTTGATTGGGTGATTTGTGTATATAATTGAGATGAAAATGAAAAGTTTTTAACAGGATGTGTTTTCGTGTGTCTGCCACTTATGATAATTAGTTGGGGTTCTCTAGCTCTTTATGGAGCGCTACATAAAGACTAGTAAAACTCTATCCGATTACCACAAGTGTGCAGGTGTGCTGTCGGTGGCCCCAGAGAGGAGGGGGAGCTGACAAGTTTTGGTATCAGAGCCCTAGGTTATTAGGTCCTAGGGGAATAAGTATGAGTATGAGTCTAGGATGATTGAATGTTTATGATTATAGCTATTGAATGATGAAACTGATGTAATGAATAATGTCTTGTAGGACGATTACTACAAAGGCATCTAGAGAGACAGAGCAATCTTCAGGCAGGGATAGAAGCAAAGGTCAAAGTAGACTCAGAAGGTCAGTTAGAAGAAGTCAAATTGATAGAATGGCTTCTAGTGATTCCACCGAGCCAGTATCTAAGGAGGCTAGAGTGAGGGCGTCTTCAGAGCAGATGCCAGAGTCTTCTTCACAGTCTATTACCCCTGTGCCAGTAGACCCATCTCGAGTACAGACTCAGGGGCCTAGTATGTCAGAGTTGGTAGGCATGATTACTCAGGCTGTGGTAGCAGCTGTGGGTGCTAGTTCTAGCCTTCCATCTAAAAATACGGAGGTTGTGAGGAATGTGGAAAGAGCCAGAAAGTTAGGGGCTCTGGAGTTCCAGGGAACTACTGATCCTATTCAGGCCGGGGCATGGCTGCAGAGGATCGAGAGAGTATTTGATGTGATGGGATGCTCTGAGGAGCAGAGGCTGAGTATTGCCACCTTTTTACTGGAGGGTAGAGCCCAGAGTTGGTGGAGATCTATTCAGGGCAGGCAGCCCCAGGGAGTGGAGTTGACATGGGAAAATTTTAGAAGAGAATTTCATCAGCAATATTATTCTGAGATTTATAGGGATCAGAAGAGGAGGGATTTCCTTTGTCTGACTCAGGGGAGGATGTCCGTGGCAGATTATGAAGCCACTTTTGTGGAGTTATCTCAGTTTGCTAGGGCCTTGGTGGCTGATGAGAGGGAGAGATGTCGACTATTCCAGGATGGATTGAATCTCCCTATTAAAGCCAAGACCTGTATGCAGACCTACAATAGTTACTCTGAGTTGGTGCAGGGAGCACTCAAAGCCGAGGAGATTGAAAAAGAATATATGAGTAGGAGGCAGGATAGAATGAAAAGAAGTGCTCCTAGTTATTCTTCTGCTCCGGGAGGGACTCAGCCATTTAAGAAACCCCAGAGGACTGGACAGTTTTATTCTGGGTTTAGAGCCCCTGGTGATGTGGGCAGAGGATCAGTATCTGTGTCAGCATCTAGCCCAGTTCAAAGAAAGCCTTATGGGGGTGTGCCTCAGGTTGCCACCAGCAGGGTGTCTGGTGATGTAGGGGAGCAGGGTCGTCCTTCTGGTGGAGGGAGAAATATACCCCATGTAATGTATGTGGAAAACTTCATTTGGGAGAATGTAGGAGGGGCAATAAGGGATGTTATATTTGTGGTGATCTAGGTCACCTGAAGAGAGATTGCCCTAGGAGAGGGCAGCAGGCTGGTGGGCTTCCTCAGGGGCCAGTAATGCCAAGGGGACAGCCTAGTAGGAGGGGTGATGGTAGTGTTGTGGCTTCAGCCAGTCAGGTGGGGCCTAATGTTAATCAGCCAGGAGGGTCATCCAGTATTCCGAGAGCCGAGGCCAGAGTGTTTGCCATGACCAGACAGGAGGCTCAGATTGATCCTGATGTGGTGACAGGTATGCTACCCATCGATAATCATGATGCTTATATTTTAATTGATTCTGGATCTACGCATTCATTTATCTCATGTGAGTTTGCTAAGCATCTAGTTAGAGATGTGGGCCAGTTGGGTAGTCAGTTGGTAGTATCTATGCCCGTAGGGAGGCCTTTTATAGCAGACCAAGTGTATAGAGGTTGTGATATTTCTGTGGGGAGTCAGAAATTAGCAGCAGATTTGATTCCTTTGAGGTTGAAAGAGTTTGATGCCATTTTGGGGATGGATTGGCTATCTGTGCATAGAGCCAGAGTAGATTGCTTAAGGAAGGAGGTGATGTTACAAACTTCTGATGATAGAGAGGTCTGTTTTGTTGGTGATAGGAGGGGGTTACCCTCAGGAGTGATTTCAGCTCTGTCAGCCAATAAAATGCTAGCAAAGAGATGTGAAGCCTATTTAGCTTGTGCAGTGAGCCTAGAGGGCAATGGTTTAGAGCTGACGAATATCCCTGTGGTAAGGGATTTTTCAGATGTATTTCCTGAGGAGCTGCCAGGGTTACCTCCTGACAGAGGATTTGATTTCAGTATAGATCTAGCCCCAGATACCAGACCAATAGCCAGGGCACCTTATAGAATGGCTCCAGTTGAATTGAAAGAATTGAAAAGTCAGTTACAAGAATTATTGGATAAAGGGTTTATTAGACCCAGTATATCACCATGGGGTGCACCAGTGTTGTTTGTGAAGAAAAAGGATGGTACCTTGAGGTTGTGTATAGACTATAGACAGTTGAACAAGGTGACCATTAGAAACAATTATCCATTGCCAAGGATCGATGATTTGTTTGATCAGCTGCAGGGGGCAGCAGTGTTTTCAAAGATTGATCTGAGATCTGGGTATCATCAATTGAGAATAAAGAATGAGGATATATCTAAGACTGCTTTCAGGACCAGATATGGTCATTATGAGTTCTTGGTAATGCCATTTGGCTTGACAAATGCTCCAGCTGCTTTTATGGGTCTGATGAATCAAGTATTTCAAGAGTATCTAGATAAATTTGTGATAGTATTCATTGATGACATCTTGATTTATTCTAGAAGTAGTGAAGAGCATGAACAGCATCTGAGGACAGTTTTGCAGATATTAAGAGAAAAGCAATTATATGCAAAGTTTAGTAAAAGTGAATTTTGGCTGGATGAGGTAAAGTTCTTGGGACATGTAGTTTCAGCCGAAGGTATTATGGTAGATCCTCAAAAGATTGAAGCTATAGTAAATTGGGTATCACCTACCAATCAGACTGAGGTGAGGAGTTTCTTGGGGCTAGCAGGATATTATAGAAGATTTATAGAAAATTTCTCGATTTTGGCTTCTCCTATGACTAAGCTGCTTAGAAAGAATATCAAGTTTGATTGGTCTAATGAATGCCAGAAGAGTATGGATGAATTGAAAAAGAGATTAACCTCAGCCCCAATCCTAATACTACCTGATAGTGCCAGTGATTATGTGATCTATAGTGATGCCTCATTGAAGGGTTTGGGGTGTGTTTTAATGCAGAATGGGAAAGTAGTGGCTTATATATCTAGACAGTTGAGATCCCATGAAAAGAATTACCCCACCCATGATTTGGAGTTAGCTGCTGTTATATTTGCATTGAAGGTTTGGAGGCACTACTTGTATGGAAGAAGATGCCAGATATTTACTGATCATAAGAGCTTGAAATATATTCTGACCCAGAAGGAATTGAATTTAAGGCAGAGAAGATGGATTGAATTGATTAAAGACTATGATTGCACTATTGAGTATCACCCAGGGAAAGCTAATGTTGTGGCTGATGCCTTGAGTCGAAAGTCTATGGCCACATTGGCTTCTATCAGAACCGTACAGCTACCCTTGATGATTGAGTTAAGGAGGTTAGATGCAGAGCTAGCTGTAGAAGAATCAGGAGCCTTGTTGGCTACTTTCAGAGTGAGACCCCAAATGCTAGAAGAAATAAGAGAAGCTCAGTTGCTAGATCTACATTTGCTTAAAGCTAGAGATTTAATTCAGAGTGGGTCTCAGTCAGAGTTTTCTGTTAGAGGTGATGGAGTGTTATTATTCAAGGGCAGAGTTTGTGTGCCAGCTGTGGAATCAGTGAAAGATCAGATTTTAAGGGAAGCACATAGCTCAGCTTATTCAATGCATCCAGGTAGTACTAAGATGTATAGAACTATCAAACAGAATTACTGGTGGAATGGTATGAAAAAGGAGATAGCTGAGTATGTATCTAAGTGTTTGGTGTGTCAGCAGATTAAGGCTGAACATCAGTGTCCAGCTGGAAAGCTTCAGCCTCTGTTTGTGCCAGAGTGGAAGTGGGAGCATATAACTATGGATTTCGTTGTAGGACTCCCAAAGACCAGAAGGGGCAATGATGCTATATGGGTGATAGTTGATAGATTGACTAAGTCTGCTCATTTTCTGCCTATTAAGATTGTCTTTACCTTGGATAGATTAGCAGAATTATATGTGCATGAAATTGTGAGTAGGCATGGTGTGCCAGTATCGATAGTATCAGATAGGGATCCAAGGTTCACATCTCAATTTTGGGCAGAATTACAGAAAGCTTTGGGGACTAAATTGAGGTTCAGTACAGCATTTCATCCCCAAACCGATGGTCAGTCAGAAAGAACCATCCAGACACTGGAGGATATGCTGAGAGCTTGTGTCATGGAATTTTCTGGTAGCTGGGATGATCATCTACCTTTAATAGAGTTTGCTTACAATAACAGCTACCATTCTAGCATTGATATGGCACCATATGAGGCCTTGTATGGGAGAAAATGTAGAACTCCAGTGTGTTGGGATGAGGAGGGAGAGAGAAGGCTGTTAGGCCCTGAGTTAGTGCAGCTTACAGCAGATCAAGTTAAAATTATAAGAGCTAAATTAAAGGCAGCCCAGGATAGACAGAAGAGCTATGCAGATAAAAAGCATAGAGAGGTAAAGTTTGAGGTTGGAGATAGAGTCTTTCTGAAGGTATCTCCTTGGCGAGGTATTATGAGATTTGGAAAGAAAGGCAAGTTGAGTCCCAGGTATATTGGACCCTATGAAATTCTGGAAAGAGTTGGGACACTAGCTTATAGATTGGCTTTACCTCCAGAGTTATCTCAGATTCATAATGTATTTCATGTATCAATGCTTAGGAGGTATGTGCCGGATTCCTCTCATGTGATTCAGTCTGAGACTATAGAGTTACAGGGGGATTTATCATTTGCAACAGAACCAGTGAAGATCTTGAGTAGGGAGATTAAGCAGCTCCGCAGTAAAAGAATTCCATTAGTTAAGGTGCAATGGTTAAATCATCAAAAAGAGGAGGCTACATGGGAGCGAGAGGATGAGATGAGATTGAAGTACCCCCATCTATTTGAAAATATATCTAGCTAAATTTGAGGACGAAATTTCTTAAGAGGGGGAGAATTGTAACATCCTGAAAACCTTGTAATTTATGGCATTTTCATTTGAAATGAAAGTCAGAAAGTTTCAGTGAAATGTGGGTGTGTTGGCCTTTTGATAAATGTAAAGAGAAGAAATTTTGGAGTAAATAAGTATATTTCTGAATGTTAATGAGTTTGATTTAAGAAATTGAGAGACTTAAGTTTTAATGGGTTTAAATCACAAGAAAAATCAAGTTTAGTTTGAGTTTTATCCTAAAATGATGTTTTTAGTGGTTGGAGTCGACCCTAATTGGAGTGGAGTCGACTCTGGCACGGTTTTAAACTTTCGGCACGCTTTGGAGTCGACCCCTGCAGAGCTGGAGTCGACCCCTACTTTTCAGGAGTCGACCCCTACTTTTCTGGAGTCGACCCCTATTTCTGCTGGAGCCGACTCCAAATCTGTTCGAGCCGACTCCAAGACGGCAGGTTTTTCTGAGTTAAATCTTGAGAATTTCATATTTAATCCGTTTCAAGTCCGATTTGGATGCCGTTTGAACCGTTGGATTTCTAAAATCGAGTTCTTCAAGCTGGTAAAGTCTTTTCTTAGAAATGTTACATAAAAGTATCGATTTAAGTAAAAATGATAATCTGGGCTATAAATCGATTAAAAAAATGCTATATCAGGGGCAAAATGGGAAAAGGCTCCGATGTCAATTGCTAATTGTGTTAAGGGCAACTTGGGAAAGAAAATCTAAGGGCAAAATATCATGGTTATAAGTGAGCCACGTGTTTTCCAAAAAGCGTGCGTTAAGAGTGTTTGAGGGCAAAAGGGAGATTTGGCATGCCTTAACCCTTAAGTTTCCAATGACTTGGTCCCCAAGTCATTAGAGAAAAAGGGAAACGTGGGTTCAGCCAGAGAAAAGAAAGAAAGAAAGAAAGAGAGAAAGAAGAGGAGAAAAGAGAGGAAGAAGAAGAAGAAGAAAAAGGAGGAAGAAAGAGAAAGGGAAAGGGAAGCTTGGGGTTTGTGCTCGACTCCAGGTAAGCTATAGCTTCCCTAGATCTTGTATGACTTTAGATTTTCTTAGATTATGTATTTTGAGGTAATAGTAGAAGTAATCTTGAGTAGAGAAAGGGTGGAAGAAAATAATGAGATATTAGAGGATAGATCATGTATGCATGCATGGTTCGTGGGAAAACCTCGTGTGGAGGTAATCCTAATAGCTATCGTATCTGTATGTTGACGTAGGTCAAGAGGGTTATTCCAGGGAGCCGAAATACCAGAGTTGAGTACCAGTTGTACCAGTCGAGGAGTAACCTACTAAGGTGAGTGGGTTTCTCATCTAGCAATGAGAAGTTAATTTGAGCTAGTATAATGAGATTAATACCTAGTTATGGTATGTTATGTTTAGCAGAGTATTATGTATGTTTTAAATATGAGAAATGAGAACCTAGTATATGATATTCTGATAAATGAGTTTTGAGCATAAACACATAAGCATGAGTTTCGATGAGGGAATTTTTAATGTATACATGGCATATTTGCATGATAAAGCTTTACAAATGATGTATGTATCATACTGAGCATCAGGCAGCTAGGGGGCTGATCACCCTTTAGACTGTACTGTAGCATGAGCATTGCACACTACTATCGAGCCGGCACCTCCTTGCGAACAATCGTACGATGAACCCCAGAATCAGGGGTGAGTGCACGCTTAACCAGACCAGTGGGGCTGGTTGTGAGCAGCCCGTGGGGGCATGAATCATAGCTCAGTGGAGCTGATTACTATATATAGCCCGTGGGGGCAGAGAGAAAACCCGAGGTTCCAGGGTTAAGGAACAAAGCACTTTGCCAGGTGAACCGCACGGGTAAGGGGTGCTATTTGTGCGGGGATCCTGTTGCTAGTCACGCACCCGATGAGAGTACACCTATAGAAGGGCGACTGTAGGGTGGTACCTCAGAGGCATTACACACACAGCCCAGCATCATGAGATCTAAAAGCATATGTTGTGATATAAAAAGGGCCAATGGGCCAAATAGTTATCCCGAGAGGGAGAGCTTACTTGAGATGCCAGTGGGCAAGCAGATCCCGATGGGAGTCTGGGTTGTAGATAAAGAATGCATATCTTCATATTGCAATGCATGGATTTTTATCTTAATGAGTTATCTTTCAGTGAAAAGTTATTATAGAGTATTTCAGTACTGATATGTTATTTGAAGAATAAGCTACATTTTATTTTATCTGATATCATGTTAAAAATGTACTTTGAGTTGTACAAGCTAAATAGTTTCAGCATACGATTGAAATTAAGAGGTTATGGTTCTCTATTTCTCCATAGTTAGATGGTTATCCAGTCACTGGGACTTAGGTCTCATCCCTCTATGATTTAAATGTTCTTTCAGATCAGTGAGTATTTCTGCCAGGATCACAAGATAAACAGGACAGGACCCTTAGCTGGTGAAGCTTGCTTGGATGCAAGAGTGTATAAATGCTAGCCTTGTATATTGAGAGAGTGTGGTTTGATATTTGTATTTTGTATATGTGTATGTGTACAGTGAGATGTAATGATGTTTTAGACCTTTTTGGATATGAATACGAGACTTATGTTTTGGAGAAAATTATGAGCATGATGTGTGCACTTAGGATTTTAATGTCGATTGTGAATGTGATCTTGTAAACTGCCTGAGGAATGTCATGAAAAATATTATCTGAGCAGGTTGATGCTTAGTGTTGATTGGGTGATTTGTGTATATAATTGAGATGAAAATGAAAAGTTTTTAACAGGATGTGTTTTCGTGTGTCTGCCACTTATGATAATTAGTTGGGGTTCTCTAGCTCTTTATGGAGCGCTACATAAAGACTAGTAAAACTCTATCCGATTACCACAAGTGTGCAGGTGTGCTATCGGTGGCCCCAGAGAGGAGGGGAGCTGACAGCTTTCTTGTGTATAAATCAGATATATCTGATATACAGATAAATACAATCATGGAATCAAGGAATGCAACATTCTTTGAAGATATATTTCCAAGTAAAAGGAAATTAGAAATAAGTTCAAATAAAAGAACTTATGATAATACTACTAGTAGTAGTCATCAGGAAGAATATCCTGAAGATGAACCCAGACGCAGTAAGAGACCAAGAGTTGCAAAGTCTTTGGTCCTGATTATGTAACATATATGTTACAAGATGAACCTCGAACATTCAAGGAGGCAATGTCTAATTCAGAAGCACCCTTTTGGAAAGAAGCTGTCAATAGTGAAATTGAGTCCATCATGCATAATCATACCTGGGAGTTGGTTGACTTACCATCTGGTATGAAACCTTTAGGGTGCAAGTAGATTTTTAAGAAAAAGCTAAAGGTTGATGGATCAATTGACAAGTTTAAAGCCAGATTAGTGGCTAAGGGCTTCAAACAAAAAGAAGGTATAGACTTCTTTGATACCTATTCACCAGTAAGTAGAATAACATCTATAAGAATGTTAATCGCTTTTGCAGCCATTAACAATCTTGAAATTCATCAAATGGATGTTAAAACTGCTTTTCTGAATGGTGAATTAGATGAAGAAATATACATGGAATAACCTGAGGGATTTATTGTTCCAGGACAAGAAAGAAGGTATGTAGACTTGTTAAGTCCTTATATGATTAAAGCAAGCACCTAAGTAATGGTATATAAAATTTGATAATGTTATGTTATCAAATGGATTCAAAATAAATGACTGTGACAAATGCATATATGCCAAAACCCTACCTGAAGGGTATGTGATTATTTGCTTATATGTAGATGACCTGTTAATCATTGGTAGTAATACTGAAATGATTAAACAGACAAAGAAAATGTTGATCAAACATTTTGATATGAAAAATATGGGTGTTGCAAAAGTTATACTAGGGATTCGAATCACTAGAACATCTGAAGAAATAATATTATCCCAATCTCATTATATTGAGAAAATATTAAATAACTATAAAAAGTACGATACTAGTCCGATGAAAACACCAGTAGATGTTAATCTACATTTGGCTAAGTATATTGGAGAACCCATATCTCAATTGGAATACTCACGTATAATTGACAGCTTAATGTATGTCATGAATTGCACTCGTCCTGACATAGCATATGCTGTCAATAAGTTGAGTAAATTTATAAGTAATCTAGGTCCAAATCATTGGATAGCTCTAATAAAGGTATTAAGATATCTGCGATATACCCTAAGTTATGGATTACATTATTCAAGATATCCAGCTGTACTAGAAGGATACAGTGATGCAAATTGGATATCTAACACAGAAGATATAAAATCCACAAGTGGATATGTATTCACCTTAGGAGGAGGTGATGTGTCATGAAAATCTTCTAAGCAAACATGTATAGCTCGATCCACTATGGAATCTGAGTTTATTGCCTTAGAAAAGGCGGCTGAAGAAGTAGATTGGCTTCGAAACCTTTTAGAAGATATTCCATGTTGGCCAAAGCCTGTGTCTGCAATATGCATACATTGTGATAGTCAATCGGCAATATGCAAGCACAGAATAAGATGTATAATGGTAAGTCTAGACATATACGTCGCAGAAATAATACCATTAAGCAGTTACTTGAAATTGGTGTAATTTCTATTGACTATGTTCAGTCAAAGAAAAACCTAGCGGATCCATTAACAAAGGGGTTACCAAGAGATCAAATAAACTGTTTATCGAGGGGAATGGGTTTAAAACCTATAACGAAAAATTTTCATAGTGGATACCCAACCTAGCTGACTGGAGATCCCAAGATCTAGGTTCAAAAGGGACAACTAAATTATGAAGAGGCTTGATAGCACTAAGGATGTCCAATCCTACTCATTCCTATGATAATTTGTGCTACCTGCTAAAGGTACTAGGATAAGTATTGCTTTTAATGATTCTTATGACATGAACATCATGTGGGGTATAGTAGGATACTCTTAATAAGAATCACCTATGTGAGTGTGAACTGGGCCAATTCTATGAGAATTTTTAAAGGTTTAATTCTCTGAAGCACTCATGAGACCAGGAGTTGTTCGGGGCCAAAATGAACACAACCATGAGAACCAAAAGAATGCTCGGAAAGAAGTTGCATGACGTTATTGTCTTAGTTTACACAAAACGCTGAAAGGTTCAAGACTTCATGTTCACCTTTTAGCAAGTAAACTCGATACCAACTCACTAAGGAAGGTTCAAAGCCACAAGCTACCTATCCTAATACAACTTCATCCCATTATACTCTCTTTAGTGTGTCTGCATATTCATTTGCATTAAAATCCTTTTATGTGGGGGTTTGCCTTTGCTGATCTTTGATGATCATTGATCTAAGTCCAATTTCTATTCATGTGGGAGATTATTGGGTAATGGGCCAAAATATGCCTAAATACCCTAATGGCCTTGAAAGCCCATCACCACCCTTTAGTGTGTGAATGAGAAATTGCAGGGACATTTAGTCCCATATCGGAAAGAACAAGAAAAGAAGGTTCACTTATATGGAAACCACTTCCTTGAAGCTTAAGTTCCTTAGGCTCACCATAAGTGGAGAGCACGCGCGTGTGCGAAGGGCGCAGTGGGTGCTTTGTAGGTGCACTTTCGTCGCGAGGAGCTTGAGGGGCTTTAAATTTTTTCTAGATCATGATGATCCGATGGTGGAGACTGATCGGATCAAGATAAGGGCTGAGATCAATTGATCGTTGATCGATCGGATGAAGGGTCGAGATGTGGTGATCAAATCATGATCAAATTTTTTCTAGATCATGATGATCCGACAGTGGAGACTGATCGGATCAAGATAAGGGGCTGAGATCAATTGATCGTTGATCGATTGGATGAAAGGTCGAGATGTGGTGATCAAATTATGATCGCGATCGCGATCCAACAGCTGACACCTATCGGTTGACCATTTAAAAGGACTGTTGGTTGACCAGTCAAAAGAACTATTGGTTGACCAGTCAACAGGATGGTTGGTGATAAGGCATCCGTCCAATCGTCGGTTGGTGATAAGGCACCCATTCGATCGTCGGTTAGAGATAAGTCAACGGTCTGATCATGAAAAGGCGTATCAAAGACATGCAACCGCCTATCTGATAACATGATCATCAGATCGCGATGATGAAAAGGCTTATTAGGATATGGATAGGCTTATCTGATCGACTGATCTTCAGATCACAGCCATAAAAAGGCTTATCCGATCGCCTGATCTGAAGATCATGATGTCTAAAGGGCATATCAAGGGTGATAAGCCCTTAACCCTCACATCCTTTGATTTTAGAATTTAAATTAAATTAAATTCGTAGGGTTGCTTCCAAAGGGTACCTAAAAACCTATAAATAGGACCCTAAACCTAAGCATTTCATTCATCCCAAGCCATTCCGAATTGAGTTCAATTTGAATCAATTCTAGTCTTCTTCTCTCTTAGGCATTTGCATACTTTCCTAAGGATAGTATAGCAATAGTGCATTGAAAGAGAGTAGCATTCTTGGTTCGAAAGTTTTGGTGAATTGTAGTGCTGCTTTCATCAAAAGGAGACTGTTGTATCCTGGGAGACAATCGTCATTCTGACCATAAGCACCATTGCGGGACGAAATTATCTTAAGGATATAGAGTGAAACTTTAGCCTCAGTCTGATTCATTAGGTAGCTACCATCTGCCAACATACACCCACCAACACACATAGATTATAATTTTAGAAGGATTCTCTCATGGTCATTGAAAGCAACTAGCTGATTATTTGAAAAGACACCATATTTGTTTCATCGCTAGCTTGTGCAAGGTTGATAGCTCCCTCTTATGTGAGACGTCCAATGGTCTTTGCGAGGAGTCTTTATTGTTATCACATTCGGAAGATGCTGGAGTAATGCTCATGGCAAGCAAGGGAAGGGGTTTAGAAGGCCACATGAATCTAGGCTGTAACAAGACATTGTTCCTAGAGAGGAACTTTCACCATAAGGTATCTGATCTCAATGGAATGTAGTTATTGCCTCGAAGAAAAGGGTATATAGGTCTAGCGAAGGTAAAAGAATAAATTTCTCCATTTCTACTGTTGGTCTCCCTCTGTAACCATGGAACAGGGGACTCATCTTTTTCACGGCGGCACAGCGGAAGCTCTTGGCACGGATCGTCAATCATCAGGGGGCTACAAGAGTCCCCGGAGATGCCACACCCCTAGGCCGTAGTACCGGAGAGAGAGAAGGCAGTGGGAGGAAGAATAAAGAGGAGAAGAAAAAATTTCTTCTTCTCTGCTTCACCTGAATGTTTTCTTGCCGAAATCAGGGAGCTCGTCTCCCTTTTATCTTGCTCATCCAGGATGGGTGGACATCTCATCTAGTCGGAGCCTCGAAGGATGAACACTACGTGTTTCACGATGCCCATGTTCCATGAGAGCAACTTCATTTCAGCCACAAGGAGAACAGGGGTCTCTGTTCAGCCTGTTTCATAACATCTACATAGAGTTTCACAGGATATTTTGTTCATTGTCTCTTGTTTTAGTGACTTGGGATACAAATTGATCACATGATCCCATGTTAAGTTCTCACTACCCTTGCCCTGGTAGCGTGGAAAATGTCCTTAAAATCAGGAATGATGACACAACTCATAGAAGAATTGTTGAACTTGATCCTTGATGCCCATACTATCATCCAAATATGTATCATTGAATCCATATTGATCATGAACGAAGGATCCTATCTGGATTGCTGAAGACCATCTTGATTTGGATTGCGCATCATCTGGACCATGGATCCTAATAACCTGGCAACAATGAGTATGGGTGCAGGTATAGAATATTATTCACCATGGTGGAAAAACCAATGCAAGTAAAGTTGAGCAAGTCTAAAGGCAAGTAGAATAAAACATAAATCTTTCAGCACATTCTATCAGACAAAAACAAGTTCCACCAATGTCCATTATATTTAGAACTGTGAAAATGTAATCAGGCCTAAAATAAGGTGGGAATTCTAAACTTTCCAACTCATGGAGAATTTTCTTGAGGAAAAATTCAGAATCTTTTATGTATGGAGCATAATTTAAGTGGAGACATTTCAATTGAATCCAATGAATGCTTAGTCATGTAGTGCTAACTTGTTCCATTCCACTGAACGATTAGCTTCAGTTTTGCATAGTATCCTGGGTATTATGCCAAACAACCGAGTATGCTTGCACATTCGGTTCTATTCAGCAAGAGGCCTGAAGAAGTACCATACTGAAAAGATCACCTATTCCCGTCTTGATAATTAATTGAATGTTTCTAGCAGATGTAAAAGGGGGAGACAAGACTGTTGTTGTCTATTTGCAGATAAAGTGATGGAAGAATTTGAACACTGTGTGGCAAGAAACTTGACAAAAGCTCATAACTTAGACAAAGAGTTGCATACTTTAATAGATTTGACAAGTTTCTTTCATTCCTTATTTAGATCCCAAGTGGCATATTCAAGGGCCCTAGGATCCTCCTGATAGGACCAGTTAACAGGCCCATGGACAATAAAATAGAAATTTTCAAACAATTTTTCTAGGCGGCCCTTCGGCAGCCTTCCTAAGCGGCTTAGTTCCTAGGCGGCCTCGCTGGCTTACTAGATTTTCTCTTCAAGGGCGCTGTGGGCATTTAATTCCGTTCGCAGCTTTGCTCTCTGTTGCAACACGCGTCCGTCATAATGAAGAGAGAGAACAAGAGGGAAAAAGAGCTATGTGATGTGAGTGGGTTCTCCCACCTTTTGTCATTAATGTCCCATAGGCGAATCAATGGGCAGCATTTAATGACACAGAGACAAAAGGAAATCCTAGCCGGCCCCCTATGTCTCCAATCTAGGCGGCCCCCTACGTCTCCAATCTAGGCGGTCCCGGTACCTCCTAGCCGGCCCCGGCACTTTCCTAGCCGGCCTTCGGCGTGTCCAAGCTGCCGGCCCCGGCACTTTCCTAGCCGGCCCTCGGCGTATCCAAGCTGGCCGGCCCCGGCACTTTCCAGCCGGCCCCGGCATCTCCAGCCCGCCGAGTCGGCCCCCGGCGTGTCCAAGCTAGGCCGCCCCGGCACTTTCCTAGCTGGCCCCCGGCGTGTCCAAGCCAGGCCGCCCCAGCACTTTCCTAGCCGGCCCCCGGCGTGTCCAAGCTAGGCAGCCCCGGCGCCTTTCCAAGCGGCCCAGCGTCTTCCTAGCCGGCCCTCGGCGTGTCCAAGCTGGCCGGCCCCGGCACTTTCCTAGCCAATTCTGGCGTGTCCAAGCTAGCCGGCCCCAGCACTTCCCAGCCGGCCCCGGCATCTCCGGGCCCGCTGAGTCGGCCCCGGCCATCCTTGGCTGGCCCTTCTCAGCCCCGGCACTTTCCTAGCCGGCCCCCAGCGTGTCCAAGCAAGGCGGCCCCAGCACCTTCCCAAGCGGCCCAGCATCTTCCTAGCCGGCCCCTACGTCTCCAATTTAGGCGGCACCGGCACCTCCCAGCCGGCCCCGGTACTTTCCTAGCCGGCCCTTGGCGTGTCCAAGCTGGCCGGCCTAGCACTTTCCTAGCCGGCCCTCGGCATGTCCAAGCTGGCCGGCCCCGTCACTTTCCTAGCCGGCCCCGGTGTGTCCAAGCTAGTCGGCCCCGGCATCTCCGTGCCCACCGAGTCGGCCCGGCCGTCCCTGGCCGGCCCTCTCGGCCCCGGCATCTCCAGGCCCGCCGAGTCGGCCTCAGCCATCCTGGCCGGCCTTTCTCGGCCCGGCATCTCTGAGCCGGCCGGGTCGGTCCCAGCTATCCTGGCCGGCCCCGCCCCGGCACTTCCTGGCCGAGGAGACGGCCTCGGCCACCCCTCATCAACCAGGCTCAGCCTCGGCTCCCTCAGGAGGGTCGAGATGTTCCAGTTCTCTCCAGATTGGCCCCAGCATGGCCCCAGCAATTCAGGGAGCCACCTCTCTGACTTGCGCCGCCTGACAACGCCAGGTCCACCTACCCACTGGCCACATCGTGATGGGACTTGACCCACCAACCAGCTACAGCCACCCACTTTGATGGGACTTGACCTGCAATCCGGACATATCAAAGAAGGAAGCAAGCTCTGCCATTGCTGCCATCACCTTAATGCTCTTACAAGTGGCGGCACCCCAAGCCTCACAGACGACATCAGCTCTGAGATTTTACCCATCAAAGTCATCATTACAAGGCCTCAACTACTCAAGCCAGACAAACTCTAAGCACCTATAAAATGGGTAAGAGGAAACTGAACTGAACTAAGAACTGATAACCACAACAATACTCTTAAACGCTCAGTTTTTGCTCACAGAGAGCTCTCTCCGAGCCTCTCTCTCTTTTCTTTCGAGCTTCCTCAAGCTCACGGCTGTTGCCCAAAGCACTGACTTGAGCGTCGGAGGGTCCCCATCGGAATCTCCGGCCTCCAGGACTTTTTGCAGGCTCTCAAATGCGAGAAGCTCTCCGGAAGATCCCGAGCTTGCTGGAGAAGGCAACCGGACGCTCGCGGACGTTGAGGGGATGATCTGGCAGCATCAGATTGGTGCGCTAGGAAGGGGGTGGCTGTGCTAAAGGAAAGAGAGCTTTGTCTCCCTGATCTGTAAGTTTTTGTCCCCTCTGAAATAGTCATGGTGGTGACGCACGTGCCGAAGGTCCTCACCAATCATGCTGGGGGGCATCCACATCGCACTGAGCAGGAAAAGACCATCGTGAAGCTTTCAGGAGATTGCAGTCTCCTACCCCCCCGCTTAAGCTGCCACTCCTCTCATTGCTCATCTTCTGAGCCATATGGGAAATATCTTAATCCTAAAGAAGCATCTGGATGGACAGCACCAGCGGCCAGAGGAGCTCAATTAAAGGCTCAACAGATAGCCGGAGGTGGATTGCAACATGGTCAGCAGAATAATTTCCAAAAAAAGGGCAAAGTTGGGACATTATCCATGGCCCGTCACTTCAAGAATTTGTAGGCATTTTGATTTCTGATGGTAGTAGGCCAACAGGTGTTGATGCAATTAATGCAAGATGAAAGATGAAGACAAAAGGGCTTTGTCTCTCTCTCTCTCTCTTCCTATCTATTGCACCCAAGAGCCAAACCGACGGATTCAGTTCCAGTTGCTCTCAGATTCCAGCACTGAGTGACCAATTCTCTCAAAAGAAAAATACTGCGCAAGGGCAGAAAGCTATGAAAGATGAGTCAGGACGTGAGCCTCTGGATCAAAAGCGGGATGAGCTCAGATCATGTGTACGTTGACACAAGCTTATAGAGGAGGTGGGAGAGCTTGCAAAGGGTTTACCCATACGCATAACGTTGAAGAAGATTTTGAACAATTGAAGGTTTCTGAGGATTGTTCCCAGTTACCTGAGGAGGGGAACCAGATTTCGGAGAAAGAGGAAACTAACAGGGAGAGTGTCCAGAAGAAAAAACTGACATCCAAAAGTAGGGAAACAAAGCGACCGCAAGTGGTAGAGCCTCAACATCCAGAAGAAAAAAACTCTCATATACTAAATGATGCTGGTGGGCACTGATGAGGGAAGAGTTAGTGTAACCCCCCCGTAAATTATTATGGGGGAATGTAACTCTTAGTATTTATTTTTGGGGACACCTGACATCTTGACTCCCTTCTGACGTTTAAATTCCCATTGCGACGTCTGGTTTCTTGGGTTTTCGCGTGTCGGATGGGTTCCCATCTTCTGTTGATCCGAGGCGTCGTGTGGGAGAATAAAAGGAGTCGAAGGATGACTCCCTCGTTCACCCTGACGCACCTCTTCCAGGTAATCCCTGCCCATCCTCTTAATGCTGAGAGAAAGAGGGAGAGTGAATGAAATCGGAGAGAGTGGAAGGAGGGAGGAGGTTGGCCGCGGTGACGGCCGGCTCCGGTCCAGCCAATAGTGGCCGGACTGCCCTTAATTTGCTAGGCAATCCGCCGGCACCGTGACGCCGCGCGGGAGAGAAATTGAGAGAAAGAGGGAGAATGAATGAAATTGGAGAGAGTGGATGGAGGGAGGCGGCTGGCCGCGGCGGCGGCAAGCTCCTGTCCGGCCAACATGGCCGGACTGCCCTCATTTCGCCGGTCAAGCCGATCGGCACAGTATCGGCTGTGCGATAGAAATCGAGAGAAAGAGAGAGAGAAGATGAAATCGGAGAGTGTGGATGGAGGGAGGAGGCTGGCCGTGATGGCGGTTGGCTCCGGTCCGGCCAACAGTGGCCGGACTGCCCTCAATTCGCCGGGTGAGTCGCCGGCACTGTGAAATCCACGCGGAAACAGGGAGAGGAAAAGAGAAAGAAAGAGTGAGAAATTGAGAGAGAGAAGGGGGAGGGGTGGCCGGCCGCGGCGGCCGGCCTTGGCCCGACCGACGACCCTGGCCACCTCCGATTTGGCCGGCGGCGCCCTGGCCGCCGGATCAAGAGCCCCTGTTTCGATTGAAACAGGGGAATCTGGGAAGAAGGGATCGAGTGGGCCGGCTGGGCCGGCCTGGTTTGGGCCTTCTGGGCCGTGCAGCGAGCAGTTTTGGGGCTAATTTTTGGGCCCCGTAACGGGCCGATTAGCAAAATATTTATATGGCTAGAATCTTGGTGAATTCTAGTTTCTTGGGGTATTTTTACTTCCCCAATTGGGTGTGTATAGTGGGAGATATTCGAGCCCGAAGTTGGGCCCGTGAACTAGTCTGGGTAGGGTCTTAAGGGTCATTTTATTAATTAGATTTCAGTGAATTAATTATGTACATTGATCCTGTAGGTGCCCAGACATCTGATTAGTTGGTGCATCATTTGGATTTTGCGTAGGAGGTAAGTAAGACTATTATGCAATTTAATTGTTTAATTAATAAATTGAGTATATACAGTTTGCATGCATTTTTATAAATTAACTGAATTGTCTATGTAGCATGGAACTGTGGATTTCAAATGAACAATTATATGATGATTGGTAATATTGTAAGAAAATTTATTGATGTATATGCCAGAATTGTGATTGCCTGTACGGCATGTTTATATTGAGGTGATTATATGCATTTTCCTTGTACTGTGCAAACCACTGTGAGATATTGTGAGATACAGATGCATGATGCACATGTGATGAAAATGTTAAATAGATTTATATGTGTCGCCGCGGTTCTCCTTTACTATGGCCCCACACATTGTAGATGTGTTCTGTTGATTTTTATGGCCACACACACTGGAGATGTATTCTGTTATGATATGGCCCCACATATTGTAGACATGTTCTGTATGATTTTTATGGCCTCACACACTGACGAGTGTGTTCTGTTATGGTATGGCCCCACATGTCTTACAATGTGTTCTGTATGATTTTTATGGCCACATACATCGTAGAGTGTGTTCTGTTATGGTATGGCCCACACATCGTACAATGTGTTCTGTGGATGTTGATGGCCACGCATCTGGAGGATGTGCTCTGATTGAGGTATTGCAGGGCCGTGGGACACATAGGAAATCTATAATTACATAAACAGTGAGTTTGCCAGATGCATATTCTGATGCTTATCAAATGTTCAATTTATGTTAAGTTGACAATGCATATGTTGATAGCATGTTAAATATAATTCATATGATATGTATAATAGGCTTACTTATTGAGTGTAAACTCATTAAACCTTCACAATGTTTTTCAGAGCCTCAGGGTTGATGATGGATGTTGAGTTGATGGAGCTTCTAATAAATAAAATAAGAACCATTGCATTGGTGTAATCCTATTATGTTTGTGTGTAGGGCTTGTTGTAGCCCAACTTTATTAGCATGACTTGGATGTAGGGTTTGATACCCAAAACTTATAACTATCATTTGTATTATGGTTAGTTTTCATATTTATTGCCCATTGAATCGTATATCAAGATTTTAAGACGCCTTGCGTGCCCGGCACGCGGCGGGTTGTCACCCTAGCTCAAAAATTTTGGGTCTGGGGCGTGACAGCTTTTATGGTATCAGAGCTCAGGTTATGACCCTAGGGACACGGACATATTGACATGATAACACGTAGAGAACATATTTTGATGACATTATACTTAGAGTCACCTGACACTTTAGTTTATGATATTAACCACATCTAATTTAACAGAAATAGTTATGGCATACTAGGAGCCAACTGTATGAGGAGGACTCTCTGGCCGGTAATGCTGATCAGCCGGTGGGTCAAGGAACTACTGGAGGTACGGCCCCTGCCAACCCAGTAGGAACTGAGCACCAGCGATTCCAGTCCGAGATGCTTCAAGCTCTCTCGGGTATGGCGCAGTCTATGCAGGACATGCAGCATCAGAGTGCGCAGCGGAAGCGTGGTGGGCCCATAACCCACAGACCCAGGTTATGACCTTAGGGATTTATGCATAATGACACTCTAGGCAAAATACTAGGATGATATTGAGACAATTATGACTTTAAAGGAATTTCAAATTATGCTTTGGAAGCTTGAAATTTAAAGTTATCAAGATATTAATTGAATTACAAATTTGATAGGGATTAAGAATGAACCATCGCAAGCCAATGATATTGTGAGACTCCCAAGCTGGTGACCTTGACCAATGGGGAGGTCAAGGGGCTTCTAGAGGTTTTAGCTCCATTAAACTTGTTGGAAATGATTCGTAGCAGTTTCAGACCTTTAAATAATATGGGAGATGAAATTTTAATTGGATATGCAATAAAAGACTGATGAATATATGGAATATGATAGTAGTTGAAAATTGCAATTGTTGACTAATATGACTAAGATAACATCATTATGTCCATATTGCAATTGAGTTGATATGTGGATTTGGAGTTAGTAAATCTAAATTTGAATGTGGATGTATATAATGAATTTTTATTTGTAGAACTTACATTGTTGATATTGTAAGTTTAAGATTATGAGCTAATCTGCTGGTTATAGGGATGATTAATATTGATGATATTTTGGGAATGAAATAGTTAATTACATATTTTGAATTGAGTACTTTCTGAATTTGAGTTGGATGGATAAGTATATATAGTGAATTTTACTAAGAGAACTTTTATTATGGATATTGCATGTTCAAAACTGATTGTTAATTTGCTAGATGTGAGATGGTTGATATTGATGCTAATGAAATAGTTGACTGCATATTATATCTTGATGGACCATTTAGGAAGATTATAAAATTTTAAATTCTGAGACAATTACTGTTTAAGTTTTTGAGAGCAGTAGACTCTATTAATCTTTAGAACTGATTTTGGCTATAAATGATCAAATTTGATGGTAGAAAGTGAAAGATTTTAGCAAGAATGAGAATAAGATAAACTCCACTGATAAAGAATTTTGTGGGATTTTCATCTGTTAATAGATTTCTAAATCAAGATATATGTTCATTAATTTATCGTGCATACTTATTGTACCTTTCTTCATAGTTCCTAAGTAGATATCTTTCTCCAGGATGGATAAATTATCAATCAGCCATAAGTGGCATAATTTTGTTAAGAAAATAGGAGGGAGATGATTTTATTTTGATTATTATAATTATGGATTATGGTTAAGGGTACATCTATTATCACTTTCAAGTCATAGAGAGATTACTATAATTTTCAATTATGTCTTTCGGATGGTAAGTGCATTTTCAATCTTTATTGACCTTATAAGTCTTGTATCCATCTGAGCTAGATTAGTGAAGTCACTTTGAGATATTTGAAGGGTTTAAATTAGTTGGTCATGTTATGGCATGAGACATTGCATAATCTATAGATGATTTTGATAATCATTGGTAACGAAATAATCGATTCAAGAATTTGAATCATTTAAATTGCATTATTTATTGAGGATATACTGACCTATTCAAGAGAAATTGATTGGTTATGGTGGTATTATTGATAAATATGAAGGAGATAAATTAATCATACTGATGATTAATGATGGCACTATTATTCAAAGAAATTAAATTAGTTGATTATGATAATTATGAAAGATATCCTAAATGATTGGCATAATGTTCATTGATGTTAGCTTGAAGTATTCAAGAGTGAAACCAAGTATGTTATGATGATTGAAATAAGTGTCGTAATGATTAATGGCACATTCAACTATTTATGAGTTGAGAGAGCATTGGAAGAAACTATCTTATATCTAATTCAAAAGAAATATTTACTTAAGAATGGATGATTACAATTTTATTTGGTAGAAAGATCAAATTAATTTTGGTAGAAGTTGGACATGTCATTTGGGTACTTGGGAATGAAATAAAAGTTTGCTAGTGAGTATCTTTAATAGTACAAAATTTGTGGACATTTAATTTCGAGGATGAAATTTTAGTGGGATAAAATGTTAATATTTGTTTTTGGTTTAATGGTAAACTGCGTAAATTGAGTCTGAACCCATTTGTCTCACTCTCCTAATTCGATGATGTCTTCATAAAGCTTTGTGGATTAAGCTGAATTTCTGTCCAGCCTTCCACCCTCAAATAGATGGACAATCTGCATGAACCAATTAGATTTTGATGATATACTGCGAGCCTGTGTGATGGATTTAGAAAGTGCTTGGTATAGCTTCATACCCTTAGTGAAATTGCTTATTTTAATGATTACCAAGCCAACATTCAAATGGATTCATTTTGTTGTCTATGATATAAGGTGTAATTTTATTGAGATGAAGGTGAGAGAGAAATTTTGATTACTGAGCTGGTTTAACAACTATGAAAAGTATTAAAGCAGCTTCATGTAGCTCAGAGTCAATAGAAAAGTTATGTTGATGTTAAAAGAAAGATTTGAAATTTCAGGTTGAAGATCATTTGGAAGTTTTACTAATAATGATATGATGAGATTTGTGTTAGAGGTGTTTTGAGCCACAATACATTGGGCCATTTGAGATTTTGATCAAAATAAAGGAGGTGGCTTATAGCTTAGCACTATCTTCATTACTCTTTGGGGTGTTCAATGTGTTTCATATCTTTATGACTGAGGAGGTATATTTCAAACCCCGTTATGTGTTAGAACTTGAACCAATTTAGCTTAAGAAAGAATTGACCTATGAAGATCATCTTGTGCACATTGTGGACCGCAGGATTAAGTTCTGAGATGGTAGTATTCCTTATGTCAAAGTTCAGCGGAGTAATTATTCTGAGAGGGAGATTATCTGGGAGTCTAAGGAGAAAATGAAAAAGAAACATCCACAATTATTTGTATCTTATTACAGATCAACGATGTATCGATGACGGTGACTTTTGAATGAAATTTAGCTGATTATGAGATAGAAATTTGGATTTGTATTCTATTGGATGTATATCAAATTTCGAGGACGAAATTTTTATAAGGGGGGGAGAATGTAACCCCCGTAAATTATTATGGGGGAATGTAACTCTTAGTATTTATTTTTGGGGACACCTGGCATCTTGACTCCCTTCTGACGTTTAATCCCTTGCGACGTCTGGTTTCTTGGGTTTCGCGTGTCGGATGGGTTCCCATCTTCTATTGATCCGAGGCGTCGCGTGGGAGAAT
>UESW01003253.1:64718-99218 GCA_900491605.1 Calamus simplicifolius | reverse complement strand
TAACAAACCCGCTAACGAAGCTTACCGAAAACAAAACCCACCAAGGAATAAAGGACCCAAGTTTAAAAAAAAAAATGGAAAAGACCCACTAAGGAATAAAAGGACCCAAGTAAAAAAAAAAAAGAAAATATTACCCATATTGATTCGATGTGGCATTTGATAGTAAATACTTCAAATCCAATTCTGGCCAAGTGAATCGGTTGGATTCAAGCCTGACCTAGAAACTATAGAACAATAATTCATAGAAGTCTTATCTACCAAGAAATGTAAATACTCACTTACACTATTTATTATATATTTTCCCATCTTAGCTATTCCTCCACTTTAGGCTGCTTCTTAGTCATGGACATCATCTATAAGTTCAGAATAACAGTTCCACGGCATAGTTATCTTCATTCAGAAAATTAGAATACAGAATACCAATAATTTCTATAAAAAGCTTGCATGATGAATCATCACCACTTTACAATTGAAGATCATTCACTGTAACGAATGATCATATCAAACAAATACAATGTAATGAATGATCATATCAAACTGAGAAGAAACAATTACGATGTTAAAAGAATTCAGAAGAAGAATAAGAATTTGCCATAGAGGGATCGAGTTAGAAACATTTAATTTCCAACTATTGTCCAAGTTAACCTTCCAAAATTTGCTGGATGCCTGCTCGCTGCTCTGCTGTCAGCTTCAATGGGAACTTCACATCAAACTTGATTCTTAAGTTCCCCTTCCTGCCTGGCTCCTTAGCAATTGGCATCCCTTCCTTTGCTATCAAAAGCTCATAGCCTGGGCTCACCACGTCGGTCACAGGTATGGACAGGCCACGACCATCTAGTGTGGTAAGATTTATGGTGGTCCCTCCAAGTGCCTCTGCCAGTGAAATCTTCTGTATAATCACCAGGTCATTGCCATCCCTCTTGTACACTTCATGAGGCTTCTCATCGATAACAAAGACAAGATCTGCTGGAAGTTGGTTAAACTGTTCGTTCCCCTTGCCGGGGAATGTGATCTTGGTCCCTTTCTTCCACCCAGGCTTCACATCGATTGTTAATATCTCTGACTCAGGTACCATTTGCCTGCAGGTTTTTCAAGACATTGAAACTTAGCAAAAGAATTTAATATCTTTTCAGAGGGAAGCTACATTAATCCGGTCAACTTTTAGAGTGATTAAATAAACTAAAATTAACAATTTTTTTAAAAACTAATCTTCCACAACATCTGAAATGAATTCACTGCCTCATGCAGTTACAGCACATGATCAACCACGAGTACTTGCAAATTGCACGATTGATGCCTAGCCAATCGCTCTACAATTATAGATAACATGCTGGAAGAAAAGTATCAACCCAAAAGAACTTCACATTACAGGTAAGCATGGTAATATTGAGATTAAAACACTCAATCAAAATCATTAGTTTATTCCAGTGAAATGAAAACATGATTTTAAATGCAAAAGTCACTCCACCAATGATGGCAAATTATGATAAAATATGACCATGCTGTTCCACCAATAAGCAATCAAAGTCACTGTAAATGCAAAATATGATGGTAGAGTTTACAAGAAAAACATCAATAGCTGATCTTTGCACTGAAGCAAAGCCAACACTTTCCAAAATTTTATCCGAAAATTTCAAAAGGTAGCTGTTCAGATTTAATGAAGGGTCAAATGACAAAAAAGAAGGTAGCCTTTATCAGACTGCATAACCATGAAAAAATTCTACAAAACATTCTAATTAAAATCATGAACTTATCCACACTAATACTAGTATTATTATTTCAAATGGGAATCAAGTTTTTGACTATCTCACACTGTTAAGGATTTGATCCACTTACAAGCTTAGAAATAATATAGCATAGAAACTTCATAGCTAGGGATACTATTCATAGCTGAAATTTCTATTAGTTGTTGGATTTGACATACCTTTTCTGCAAATATATATATATATATAATCAAACTCAAAGATGGTAAGCATGCAATTACTTGTGCATGTTTGTATCTACTAATCATGTGGTAAGTAATGGCGCAGCAGAGTGCCACAGACACAGTGAGAATCCTATATTAGATATAACATAAACATGTAATTGAAAACAAAGAGTGAAACGAAAGTGCTGAATGGGTAATTTAATTGAACCATGTTACAGATTTTTCAGCTAATTAATTTGCTCTTACAAGCCAAAAGGTAGAAATTTTTACAAAATACGTTTAAAAAATAACGAGGATAAAGACACAAATGGGGGATATGTGGACAGGAAAGTATTTACCCATGGACATCTATGACATTCCGCGATATCTTCATCTTCCTTGTCGAGCCACTGTAGAGCTCTTCAAGACTGCAAGCCAACTTGCTCTCCACTGCTGGTGCTTTCCGAGCCTGACCTCCCCCACCAACTCCAACACCCTCAGAGTAAGACCGGAAGACACTCTCTGACCTACCAAAGCCTCCAAAGAGGCCAGGACCTTCTGATTGAAACCTCATGGACTTTGCACGGCCCGAGGACCCAAAACTGAATGGGCTACTGCCAAAGAACTCGGCAAATATATCTTCTGCATTCCGAGGATTGAACTGGAAATCACCAGGGCCACCAGTGCCTCCACCTCCAGCACCAGGTGGGGGCATGCCCTTCAAGCCCTCCTCTCCATATTGATCATAGATTGCCCTTTTCTGAGGATCACTTAACACCTGAATCCAAACCATTAGGAATCGAACAACACATGGTCATCAAAAATGCCATCTGTTAATAATTTCTCCACTGAACAATTAATTTGTTCCAAAATTAATCTTAATATAGATATAAACAGGAAGACCATTATTTCTAGGAAAAAATCGTTAACTCCCTGCTATCAAGATTTCAGGCTGGGAGCTTTTGGAACCAACAACAAATGCCTTGAAACCGTTAAAATGTTTTTTTTTTTTTTTTCTCCCGAAAGGATTCCATGATTCCAATAAAAAAAGAAAATAAATGGAGAAAAACAACTCATCTTATTGATTCATCAATCCATTTTCCCCTTTTTATCTACTCAACTCAACTCAACTCAACTCAACTTATCTCATCTCATCTAAGCCTTTTCCCAACTACATTTTCCCCTTTTTATCTGAACATAAAAAATTTCTCAGTCTCTAGAAGAAAGAAAAATTCATTGTTTGCTGAAAACAGCAAGCACTCATCCGGAAATAGCCATATCAAAATGGGAATTTGGAAAAGCACGAATCTTTAGACATTACAAATTCCAATTTTTATTACTAATAAAAAAATCAAATAAAAAAAAGAAGGGGAAAGAAAAGAGATTGCGACCAGAAAGAAGGAGCAATGAATCGAATGACTTGCCTCGTAGGCTTCGGATATCTGTTTAAATTTCGCCTCAGCCTCCTTCTTGTTGGTCGGATTCTTGTCGGGATGCCAAGTCATCGCCAATTTCCGGTATGATTTCTTGAGATCTTCATCGGTCGCGTGTCGGTTCACCTTCAAGATGTTGTAGTAATCCACTCCCATCCCGATCCCACAAATCAAAGAATTCTTTACACTCAAAAATAGAATCAAACCCTAGCCCTGATCCCTTCTCACCTCTAAGCTCCCCGTCTCCCGATATAAGATGGTCAATGTCCTCACCTCCTGCCAAAATTGTTGGAAAAATTCCAAGAAGAAGCAAACCAGTCCACGGAATCTCTCCTCACCGACTTCGTCGAAAAATTCTCGATTTTCATCAGAAAAAAAAAAAACGCCCTCTTTGAAAACAAGAAATAAAAATTCGATCTGACCGAAACCTCCTGTCGTAAAAATTCTATGTACACCTAAAAGATACAATATTTCCGATAAAAAAACTGCATTTAAGTAAAAAATTATTGACAAAAAAAAAAGCCCTTTATAAATTTTTCTGGTAACAAAATTATAAATTCTCCAGGCGCGGGCGGAGAAGGAAAACCGAAGGTTTCAGAGCGAAAAAGAAGACGACGAAATTTATGTAAGCCAATCATTGGCGGTCATTCCTCCAGTATGCGAACCGACGGCCAATGACAGCGGGCATAGAAATTTTTGTGCGGCAACGGATCTGCCGTTCTTTTAGCCCGTTAAGCGCATCACATCCACCCACACTTCCCGCATGGTGATCACCCTCATTTCAGATAGAGCTACGCCCTTTTATCGGTATCATGCCCAGCACGGGTGGACGAAAACAAACTAGAATCGGCAAACCGTATGCCGTCTAGTTTCATTCACAGAGCACATTTCGAAAAAACAACAGTAAATACATATCAGCCCTAAAACCCGCCTTACGCCACGCGATCCGACCCGATTGATCCGGCGCGGGTTGGTCCCGGTTATTGTGGATGATCCAAAGTCCATTAAGCTTTGCTGCTTCGGCGGTAGAAGGAGGTTTCAAGGGCTTCGAGCCGGGCTCAACGCCTAACACCGGCCGGCCACGACGCCGTCGGCAGCCTCCCAACACTCCGGCCACCACCCATATCCGATCTGGGTGAAGGGTTGCCGTCCAAAAATCATGGCTATGGTAACAGGTGACTCGCAAAAAACAGAGCATCCCAAAACCATCTCGTTCCCACCACCGGCTTCAACTGGCGGTAATACTAGGGACTCCAAACTCCAGCAATCAATGGAAAAGAGGATGGAGGGGTGTTTACCTTTCCAACTTCGTTGCTGGAGGGAAAGATGTTCGCCGGGCGGTTGAAGAATGTACTCTAAACTCTGTTTTCTTTTCTCCTGAAACAGGGCTCCAAACGATCATTCAAAGTTTCATATTGTTGGACAACAATAAGTTTGAGGAAAGATAGTATCCGGGATAATTTAATATATTTGAGAAGATGCTATGATATGCATGGCACTGTCATAGATTCGCGCAGAGTCTTTAACATGTGTGCACATACCTTCTCTTTGGATAAGTACATAAGCAAAGGAATATTTCTCTCGACTGGATATGGACGAAGGAATGGATCTCTAGATAAGGATGGAAGCAAAAATGAATTGAATAATATAAATACTGATGCTTCGAATTTATAAAGAAGCATGCACCGTTGAAAACGATGAATCAATTTAATCTAATGGGTTGAATTAGTCTAATGGTCGATCAACCAAAGACTTATCACATACGTAGAGAGTACGTAGAGACGTATAAGTCAAACGACTAGTCATCAAATCAAAAAGACTTATCCCTACCTAATTGATAACGACGTATCAGATAAACGAACTTATCAAGTTAAAAAGGTGTTTGAATATTGAAATAAGCTAGATTTCCAACAATCCCCCCATATTTCAATATACAAAAGAAGATAAGACATACTTTGAAGGAAATTTAAGAATGTAATGCATAAGCCATGGTGTCTATGTGACTATGAACCAGGCATAGAGAAAATAAATGTAATCCATAAAAGGTTGGTGAAACTAAGTTTCTATAAACCAATCCTTCTTTTATTGGATCATTGACTTATAACTCACATTCCATCTCTCAGATTTCGTTGTTCAAGCGGGTTGACACGTTTCGGCCATGCGTCTACCTGGATATTCATGAGTGCTCTAAAGATCCTACCTAAGTCTCATAGGAAGCGGCCACCACCTCCATACTCATATAGGTGGATTGTCATCAAGTATACACTGCAGTTTTGTATACCACCCAAATTAGGCTATGACATCCATTAAGAACTTCACATATCAGTTCAACCTAAACACTACAAAATACTATCTCATACCATAAAAAAGGATTTCACAATATAAATAATTATGATAGTATACTCCAAGTTGTCCAGTGAATTGTTTTCCCATATGAACCTTCTTCCCGGGATCTTCGTTCATGAAGGTTGGGTTACCATCACTTTAACTTTTGATCTGGGTATAATCTCATTTCCCTCGATGTATTGCTCACAAGCTTTCTGCTTAGAGGCTTAGTCAGAGGATCGGCCAAATTCAACTCCGACCTTACATAATCCAAAGATATTACTCCATTATTAATAAGCTGCCTCACAATATTATGTCTTAGCGTATATGTCTACTCTTCCCATTATAAATTTTTTTTTTTGCTTTAGCTATGACAGCCTGACAATCACAATGTATAGACACAGATGGAGCTGGTCTCATCCAAATGGGAAGATCTATCAAAAGATTTCTAAGCCATTCGGTCTCAGTACTAGCCTTCTCCAAGGCAATAAACTCGGATTCCATTGTAGACCGAGCTATACATATTTGCTTAGATGATTTTCATAACACTGCTCCTCCTCCAAGGGTAAACACATATCCGCTAGTGGATTTTATCTCATCAGAGTCTGAAATTTAGTTAGCATCACAATACCCTTCTAATACTGTAGGAGTCCACAATATATTAAACCATAGTTCATGGTTTCTTTCAAATATCTAAGCACTCTTTGTAATGCAATCTAATGATCCTTGTTAGGACATTGGGTATATCTACTTAGTCTTCCTACAGCATAAGCAATGTCAAGTCGAGTGCAGTTCATCAATATATAAAACTATCAATAATTTGAGCATATTTGGATTGTAAGACACCATTGTTTATCTCTCTAAACACCAACTTCATTATTATTAAAATTTAATTAATTAAGTCACTTTGGTGAACATTAATTAATATAATTTAATAATATTAGTGCCTTGGATTATGATGATTTATTTTTCACATAAATCATGAGCACATTCAATAATCAATGAATACAAATAAAAAGATATATATGTACTATCAATATAAAGTCAAGAGGAAGTCATCAATTTCCTTTTTTTTATTCTTATACCATCACCAACGCATCTTCGCTCGGTTTTGGTGCTTCACCCCATAAGCCAAAACCCCATCTTCATCGTGCTCATCGCGTCATCTCCCCAATCTTCCTTCTCAGGGAGAAAGACAGAAGAAAGGAGAACAGGAAAGAAAGACACATGCCCTCTAACCTCATCGCACGAGAGAAAGGAAAGGAAAACGCAAAATCACGACATTTTTGAAAGAAAAAATCACGGCATATTTTTTTTTTATTTTTTATTTAAAGCTTCAAATTGAAGACCTTAGGTTTAAAACTTGAGACTTATCCACCATGATTAAATGCAATAATACCTTATCCATCAGATTAAATGTAATAAAAAATGTACGTTGACTTTTTTCAATTTAGAAGGTCGTCTTTTTTTTCAGGTTTAGGATCAGTCAAAACATATGCTATATTATAAACATCTAATAATAAAAATAATTTATATTGCCAATGTTTATAATGGGAACCAGTAAATTGCTCAATCTTGGATGTATCGGGAAAGGACTTAGTAACAACAACCATAATAGAGTCCATAATCTACTCTTAAGATTGTTGGATAAGTTTGAGGAAAGATAGTACCCGAGATGATTTATTTATTTGAATGTATTTGAGAAGATGCTGTGGCGTAACGACACTATCCTTAAGAGTAGATTCGCGCCTCTCGGAGATAATATCTCGATGCAGAACATCAGAGCACGACTACCCTCCAAGATACAACAGCAGAGTAGTACACACCAATATAGAAGAGGATGAACAACCGAATGAGTTCCTTCTCTTTGGATAAGTACGGAAGCAAAGGAATGGATATCTCGACTAGATAAGGATGAAGGAATGGATCTCTGGATAAGGATGGAAGCAAAAATGAATTGAATAATATAAACACCGGCATTGCTTCTAATTTATAAAGAAGCACGCACCGGTTGAGAGTGATGAATCAATCTAATCCAATGGGTTGAATTAGTCCAACGATTGGTCAATGAAAGACTTATCACGTACATAGAGATGTATAAGTCAAAAGACTAGTCAACAAATCAAAAGACTTATCCTACCCAATTGATAATGATGTATCATATGAACAAACTTATCAAGTCAAAAAGGTTTTTAAATATTGAAATACACTAAATTTTCAACGCATATCCCATTGAAAAATCAGCATGAATCTCATCGTTCGTGGATCCAAGAAAAGATAGAGGAATCAAAGATTCTTGAATTTACGTGAAAGGGTGGATCTAGTCCAGGAAAAAGAACTTTTCCTTCTCCCTGATTTTTTCTCTCAATCGAACCTCTAACCTGAACTTCTCGGTTGCCTTGATCCCGTTCGATGAAAAGCCCAAGAGATTTGATTGGTTTATATAGAGGAGGAGAGGATACACATAAGTTTATCTCTCCCTTCTCACACATTCTCTCTCTAGATAATTTCATTCCCCATAATTATCGCACAAGTTCTTCTCTAAATCTCTACTCCAATAAATCATTAATAAAATTAATAATATATACCATAATTTTTAAATAAATAAGAGTATTTCTTTCTCATCTCTTTCTTAAATTTTCAAGTTGCTTATCGTTCCGTGTGATTACTCGACTACATTTCTAAGGTATGCTATGATATGCATTTTTATAGTTTTGCAAGCTGTAGGTGAATTGGGTGAAGATCTCAGGATGACTTTACTTGACAATGACATAAATGCATTCTTTTCTTTTCAGTACCCTGCAAAGAAGTTTGCTTTACAAATGGTAATTCTTGCTTTGAATCTGGTGTAGCTGTGGTTGGGTGTAAAATTCTATACTTTCATGGAAGACTCAAATAGATATCACAATAATGCAAAATCTGAGGTGGTTTAGGATTTCTTCCAACTACTACCTTTGTTTCTTACATTTTGCAATTTATTCACATTTCCAAGAAGGGTTGGTTACATTCAATGCTTTCTGTTCTATGTGGATTGCCTCTTATAAGTTTAAAAAAAATCTATGTGGATCTACTGAGATATTTTCTTATTCATCATCAACTTTACACCCCATTCTTGAAAGGAGACTTAGATTTTTGATCATGCAAATTGATGGAAAATGCATTCGCTTACTGATAATGGAGTGGCTCAAGCTCTATTTATTGTGATAAACCTGTGGCCTGCATCCCACGTAGCTATTAGATTAATTGCTCAACTTTTGGCAATGTTCCAATTTTAAGATTTGAACTGCTGCCATATTGGTTTAAAAATGTCCTTTGGGTCTTTAAAGCATCAAAATTGTCATAAAAATGGTGCTATTAGAGTGCTTTTGTTGTGCTTTCTTCTTCTCTTAGGTCATGTTCAAAGATCTATTATATCATCTAAAGTTTTCTGGAAAATACTTCAAATAATTCACATCTCATTTTTGACAGATTTTCTTTGTGTTTTCAAACAAATTCTGTGATTTATCTATGACCATGCATGCTGAATTTGATGCATGCATTATGAGAATCTGTTAATTGGGTCAAATTATTTGTAATTTTAAATAGAACAGATGTCTATGCTGGAAAATGGGTCTTTAATACTCATTATTTTGAATGAAAAATTGATGATCTTTATTTCTACATGAAAAATTTTAAAGAGGTTGATTCACTTTATAGGTAAACCTTTTCTATGTTTATTTGGATTCATTATAAGTGAAGAACTAGAGGATGATACGCAGCATCACCCACGCGCATGTGTGAAAAGCGACAAGGGTGCAGTGGATGCTTTGTAGACAAACTTTGTACTCCTCATTATCATTATGAGTCTTAATTTTTTTTTAATCATAAAGATCAGATGGTTGAGAATGATTGAATTTAAATCGTACGATGAAGGGGTCAAGATCAAGCGATGGATTGGTTGATTGCGGTGATCAGAGCGGTGTTGGTCGATTGGCTGATCGTGGACCATGGGTTATAAGTTGGTTACGAAACAAGCACCCGATTGCTGAAACGGCATATTAAAAGCCTTTGGATCGTGAAACAATGTATCGGATTCACAAATCAACGTATCCAGAATAAGTTGATCGTATGATTATCAGATCATGATATTAAATTAGTGTATCAAATCATCGAAAAGGCAGATAAACCCTTTCCTTCATGTCTCTTGATCATATCCGATCAAATCAAGTTTGATCATATGATACAAATCAAGCCCGTAAATGTGCTTCCAATAGATACTTTAGATTATAAATAAGACATTCCATCTACATTCCAGACAATCAGAAGAACCTTTTCTTTAGGCATTTTGCACACTTGAAATAAAAGAAAGTATAGCATTCTTGGTTCGCTGTTCTTGTGAATAGTAGTGTTACTTTCATCTGAAAAAGATCGTTATATCCTAAGAAATAATCGTCATAAAAATCGTAAGCTTCTATGCGGTACAAAATTATTTTAAGAACGTAGAGTATAACTCTATACTTAGCCTTTTGACCTAGTTAGCCGCCAATAGTCTAGTTCCTTCAGATTCTTTCTTATAAGCCTTTCTCATTTCATAGCTTTTTTTTATTGTTTTAACTAATGTTTGTTGCTCTTCCACTCCACTTCGATATTTCCTTCAGAACCATTTTAGGGGAGATTTGGATGTTCTCTGTGCCAGCACCTTGTCTTACGATGACCGTAGTTAGCGAGTGTTATCCCATCCCTGATGTTAGCTTTTTTGTATCCTTTCATTTGGTGATATTTTGATGGTCATTAATTTTATCCTTTTGTCCTAATGACATTTTGATTAACATTAGATTATTTCTTAATAAACATCTCTGTTGCAGAAATCAGATTTAAAAATAAATCAAACAATAACAAACAAAGGAACACCAAGAATTTACGTGGTTCGATCATGGTGATCTACATCCACGGGCAAGGCAACAAAATTCCATTATCAAAAAGGAGGAGGTCTCAAAACCCTTACAGAAGTTTTCACACGTATATCTATATATACGCCCCAAAAAAATACTTCCATAAAATAAACCCTAGCGGACCGGTTTGGTCCGGGCCCAACAAGAATATCGGGTCGGGTCAAAAAACCGGGCCCGATATATAAAATTCAAGACATATTTAACAAATCTCCACCTTGGCTTGAATTTAACAAACTAGAAGTTGAACATATTCTCCCAGCATCCCTAAGCCTACGTGAGCTAACTCGGTGTAGGAAACAAGGGATGCAACGAAAAAACATATCCACTTCAAGAAAAATAAAAATAGAACTTTCATTCACCTCGCCACCAAGCCCCAGAAGGAGCAAACCTCAAACAAGCATGCCAATCAAGTCTAAGCAATGCTTAAACTTGTTGGCGGGAACTATCTTGGTCAGCATATCAGCAGGATTGTCAGCAGTATCAACTTTCTTTACTGTAATATTTCTCTCAGTAAATGCCTCTCGAATAAAATGATACTTGATATCAATGTGCTTAGTCCTCTCATGATATGCTTGATTTTTAATCAAGCAAATAGCACTCTGATTGTCACAAAAGACAACTGAATTGTCTTCCTGCTTGAGCCCAAGTTCTTGAACAAGATTTCATAACCAAATAGCTTCTTTTACTGCTTCTACTGCTGCCATATACTCTGCCTCTGTTGTAGACAAAGCAACTGTTGACTGTAAAGTTGATCTCCAACTTATAGCCGAGCCAGATAATATGAAAAGATAGCCAGTCAAAGATCTTCTCTTATCAATATCCCCAGCATAATCAGAATCCACAAATCCACAACAGAAGTACAGTTAGAACTATTTCTATCAAACATTAGGCCCAATTTTGTGGAGCCTCTAAGATACCTAAGTATCCATTTCACTGCCTGCCAATGGACCTTTCCAGGATGTGCCATATATCTGCTCACCACACTAACTGCCTGCGCAATGTCGGGACGAGTGCATACCATAGCGTACATCAAGCTACCAACTGCACTGGAGTATGGGACAGGAGACATTGTAGCCTTCTCGACCTCTGACTGAGGTGAATGTATAGCTGAGAGTCTAAAATGTGATGCTAAAGGTGTACTGACAGGCTTAGAGTTTTGCATGCCAAACTTCTCAAGTACCTTCTTAATATATCTCCTCTGTGAGAGATATAACTTACCTGCTTTTCTGTCTCTCTGAATCTCCATTCCTAAGATCTTCTTGGCAGGACCCAGATCTTTCATTTCAAACTCCTTACTGAGACATTTCTTCAAGATCAACACATCTGTCATGTTCTTTGCAGCAATGAGCATGTCATCCACGTATAAAAGGAGATAGACAAAGGATTTATCTGAAACTTTCCTGAAATACACGCAACTATCATAGCTGCTCCTATGATAACCGCTCCGTATCATAAAACTGTCGAATCTTTTATACCACTGTCTTGGAGACTGCTTCAAACCATACAATGATTTCTTCAATCGACATACATGATCTTCCTTGCCTTCTACATAATAGCCCTCAGGCTGGGCCATATAAATAGTCTCCTCAAGCTCACCATGCAAAAAGGCTGTCTTCACATCGAGTTGTTCAAGCTCTAAGTCAAATTGAGCAACTATAGCCAGCAACACACGAATAGAAGTGTATTTCACAACAGGAGAGAACACTTCATCATAATCAATTCCCTCCCTCTGATTGTAACCTTTAGCTACAAGTCTTGCCTTGCATCTACTAATTTCAACACCTGGAATACCTTCCTTTTTCTTAAAGACCCATTTACACCCAATGGCTCTTTTTTCTTTAGGCAATGGCACCAAGTCCCAAGTCTGGTTCTTGTGAAGTGATTCCAGTTCTTCAGCCATAGCAACAATCCACTTTTTGATTCCGAACAAGTAACAGCTTCAGTATAAGTAGATGGTTCCTGAATACCCATATCTTCTGCTGTCGTAAGGGCATAAGCCACCAGATCAGAAAACCCATATTTTTGAGGGGCTCGAATCTCCCTCCTTTCTCTGCCAGTAGCAATAGAGTATGGCTGCTCCACCTCATCTAGAGCTTCCTCATCTGAACTAGAATCAATAGTAACAATTTGCTTGCTCAAATCATTTTGAGAGCCTTTTTTTCGAAGCTCGACCTGAACCTCCACCTCATTTGTATCACTCTCATGGTTTCCTGCAGACTCATCAACAACATTCCTTTGATCTAGCATAAACTTTCATTAAAAGTAACATCCCTACTAATAATGAATTTAGGTGAATTAGGTTCTATGCACCACAGACGATAACCCTTCATGCCATCAGCATAACCAACAAAGATACACTTCTTTGCTCTAGGTTCAAGTTTACCATCCTTAACATGATAGTAAGCAGGGCATCCAAAAACCTTTAGATTTGAATAATCACAAGGCTTACCTGACCACATCTCAAAAGGATCTTGCATTCAATTGCTGTTGAAGGAGAACGATTAACCAGATAGCAAGATGTGTTAACTGCTTCAGCCCAAAAAGCCTTTTCCATGCCAGCATTAGAGAGCATGCATCTTGCCCTCTCCAATAAAGTTATGTTCATCCTTTCTGCCACTCCATTTTGCTGTGGAGTGTACCTGACTGTACGGTGTCGAACGATACCTGCATCTGCACAGAATTCATTAAAATCACCACCACAGAACTCAAGACCGTTATCGGTCCTCAGACGTTTGATCTTCTTCCCTGTCTGATTCTCAACAAGGGCTTTCCACTTCTTGAAGATTTCAAACACTTCACTTTTTCTTTTCAGAAAATAAACCCAAACTTTTCTGGAATAATCATCAATAAATGTCACAAAGTAAAGAGCACCACCCTTAGATGGAACCTGTGCCGGTCCCCATAAATCAGAATGTATGTAGTCGAGTGTACCCTTCGTTGAATGTGTGCCTGTACTAAAACTGACCTTGCACTGCTTGCCAAGAACATAGTGCTCACAGAAATCTAGTGAGGATGTCCGCTCACCACATAGTAAACCATGTTTACTCAAAACTGTCATGCCACGCTCACTCATATGACCCAAACGCATATGCCACAATTTTGTTCTATCATCAGCAGAAACAGAATTTGCTGTGCCAATCGAAGAACCCATAACTGTGCTACCCTGTAGATGATACAAGTGATTCACCTTGTTTCCTCTCATCACAACTAGATTGCCTTTGTTGACTTTTAGAGCTCCACCTCCACCTGAGTACATACACCCAATGGAATCCAAACAGCTCAAAGAAATAAGGTTTCTCTTTAAGTCTGGTATGTGCCTAACTTCAGTCAAGGTTCTCACTACTTTGTCATGGCACTTAATCTGAACAGTACCAATTCCCATAATTTTACATACTGCATCATTTCCCATAAAAACTGATTCACCATTCAATGGTTCGTATGTGGTGAACCATTCCCTATTTGGGCACATGTGATATGATGCTCCTGTATCCATTATCCAAACATCGTTTGAAAAACTAACAATAGAGCATGTCGTAAGAACTCTGTCTGACACACTAGACTCATCTTTCTCAGCAATATTCGCCGCATCTTGACGTTGACTACGTTGCTTATCCTTTCTCTTGAGCACAGGACAATCTGACTTGTAATGTCCTTTCTTGTGACAATAGTAGCACTCAACGTTCGTCGTATCTCCAGGTGGCCTAGATTTTGAACGACCAACAGATTTCTTTCTAAAAGCTTTATCCTTCTTCTTGGCCCTACCTCTCACGAATAAACCATCTGCCCTGTCTCCACTAGTATTTCCATTCAATTTTGTTCTCAATTCTGCAGAATTCAAGGATGCTTTAACATCCTCTAGAGTTATGGATTCACGTCCATAAAGCATCGAGTTCACAAAATTTTCGTATGAGGCAGGCAATGAGCATAACACAATCAAAGCTTGATCTTCTTCCTCGAGTTTAATATCTAGATTTTTCATATCCATAACATCTTATTAAACTCATTCAAGTGTTCCTTAATAGGCGTACCTTCTCGCATCTTTAGGGTATAAAGACGCTGCTTCAAATAAAGTCTCGATGTTAAAGATTTCTTCATGTAGAGACTTTCCAGTTTCTTCCAAAGACCGGCCACTGTTTCCTCATCTGCGACTTCTCGCAAAACATTGTCTTCTAGAGACAACTGGATCGCACTATGCGCCTTCTCATCCATCTCTTCAATCTCAGCCGTGGTCATGTCATCTGTATAACTATTATCCAGTGCCCTAACAGAACCCTCTCGCTTCAATAAAGCCTTCATCTTTATTCTCCATAATCCGAAGTTGTTCTGTCCATCAAATGGTGCAATCTGAAATTCAAAGATGACATCCCAAGAATTCCTAAGAACGAAACGATCTTTTCGTTTGGATTGAAGAAGAAGAAGAGATCCTGGGAACAGCTTCACGGACGAAAAACAGAGGAGATGGTGTCTTCGATAGATCCGTCGATCGGAGAGGCCCTGCTCTTCCATCTTCACGGATCTGGTTCACGGATGTCGAAAGCCAGCCGCCGCCCAGATCTGGTTCATGGATATGTTCCCGAAACTACCAGCGAGCGCTCGCCCTTTCGAAAATGGCTGCCATACAAGAGAGAACGAGTTCCCTTCGGATCGAGCTCGATCTGAGAGAGTGGAGTCCTTTCGGCGATCCCCGTCACAAGAAAGCGAAGAGGGAGGGAAGAATCTATTTGAGCACTCCCTCCTTTCCTCCACGGAAAGAGAGACTGGGCGAAGCACCTCCCCCTGGGAGATCGTGCAAGCAACGTCGGCGCTATTTTATGAGTAAAGCTAGCGTGTTTGTTGGCGAGAAGGATAACTGAAGCAAGCAGAAAACAGCGGAGGGACGGAGAACAGAAGGCGTCGCCACCAATCCAACCCAACCGTCCGAAGCGCCCACCACCTCCTAAACTCCCTCTCTCTCTCTAGATCTCGCTCTCCCACTGCAGCCGTCGCCTGAGGGAAAATACCGACCCAACGAGGGCTAAGATCAGAAGATCGGCGAGGGCTGGAAATCGACCGAGCTTGGTCCGGTCCAATCCCACCCCTGGAGGACGCCTGGGGCGGCGGCGAGAGGAAGCACGGTGGCGAGGAGGCCGATCGAGAGAAAGGTGTGAATCAAGGCCGCTGGGCGTCGTTAGGCACAAAGGGACAAAAGGGGATTAGGTTAGGGTTTCCTCCCTTTTTTTTCAACAAATTATTTCCGAACCAAAGCTCTGATACCAGTTTGTTGCGGAAATCAGATTCAAAAACAAATCAAACAATAAACAAACAAAGGAACACCAAGAATTTACGTGGTTCGATCATGGTGATCTACATCCACGGGCAAGGCAAACAAAATTCCATTATCAAAAAGGAGGAGGTCTCAAAACCCTTACAGAAGTTTTCACACGTATATCTATATATATACGCCCCAAAAAAATACTTCCATAAAATAAACCCTAGCGGACCGGTTGGTCCGGGCCCAATAAGAATATCGGGTCGGATCAAAAAATCAAGCCCGATATATAAAATTCAAGACATATTTAACAATCTCTTTGTGTAAATTTAATGTTATTCATACGATTTGGGCACACCTGCTTGGGTGTATGCTGCCTGCTTGAGTCCAGCCAGTAGGAGGCTGAGTTGGAGCATCAAGCATGAAGGTGTTAAAACTCTTGTGCTGAAGGGCCATGAGCTGCAACCTCTAGAGTATCCTCAGGTATGGCAAACTCTGGTACTAGAATTACATGTAGAGCTGCTACCACTTGCTCCTTGTCTACGTAAAAAATATGTAGTCTCTTCTTCTAATAACCCTTTAGAATTAAGGACTAACTCTTTCCTGATGAAGTAAGCTATAGTATAATAATAATAGGAATTCCTCAAGCGATATCTCTCCTCTGACATAACATCTACCCCAAAGTGTCTAAAGATCAAGGTGAATGCAAGGTCATAAGGTAGTTATATATTCTTTTTGCCTGGATTTTTTAATTTAAAGAATCTCGGATGAGACAGATTAAATGAAAGATTGGCTAGAAAATGGCTAACACATGCATACCAGTAAATGAGATACGGTCTTTATGGCCATCTCTAGAGATAATGTTTCGTGATATGATGTGATGCCATACCCTAAAGCAATAGGTAACTTTAAGCCTTTGGGTCTTTTAGTTTGTTTTTTTTAAGCCTAGGGGTCTTATACCCAACAATAGTAGGGATGGTTTCTGTTGCGCAGCTTCTGTCGAGATTAGGCGCATGAGAAAAGATGGAGAAGAAGAAGAATAGATGGATATATAAAAAAAAAAGAATGCCTTTATTTTTTGGTCTATCCAGTTACATTCAGAGAGAGAGCCTTAAATAGTCATACATCTTGGATGATAAAACTTTTTTGCATCAATCCGTAACTAACTCCCTAACAAACTCCCTACAATATGGAAGCCTATCCAAAAAACCTGAGCCTATTCCCCATGGACCCAGTCCTATAACCTCCAATTAGGTTATTAAACATTCTCTCAAAAAACTTCCTTCTAAGCCATGCAAGAAAGCACTCAAACCCAAGCCTATGTACACCCATGACTCACATACTCTCTATTCTTGGGTCACAAGCTGACCCAAATGACTTAGGAATCTGAGAATTTATGTAGCATAAGCTCTCAAACCTATGTGACTCTCCTGAACTTTGGATGTGCCACACATGAGCTTACAATCTCCACCTTGGTGCATCAAAGTTACAGTAAGCTCCATCTGGTCCATCAATCCCATCAGTGCTCCATATCTGAAGAAGCTATCTCGAAGCAGTACCTTAGTAAGTGCATCCACTGCATTATCTTTGGTAAACACTTTCACAAGCTCCAACTCACACCATCCTCCACAAGCTTTCTGATCATGTTGTATCTGATGTCAATATGTTTTGTCCTAGCATGATAGACCAAATTCTGGACCAAACATAAAGCACTCTGACTATCAAAAAATGTCCTAATCACCCCCTGTGCTATCCCCATCTCCAGTGCAAGGCCTTTCAGCCACATAGCCTCCTTTGCAATCTCTGAAATACCAATATACTCTGGCTCTATAGTAGACAAAGCCATAACTGGCTGTAGACTTGACCATCATGATATTGGACCACCATTCAACAAAAAGATATACCCTATCATCGATTTTCTGGTGTCCAAATCACCTCCATAGTCAGCATCAACAAAACCTGCTATCCGATCCTAAGCCTCCATAATCAGTCTAGTGCCATCCTCCATGCTACTATACCTGTAGCATACACCAACACTGACTATGCCAACAAGTTATTTGAAGATCCCTTTCAGAGCTCTCCAATGTGCTCTACCCGGACTAGCCATGAATCTGCTAACCTGGCTAAGAACATATGCAAGGTCAGGCCTACAACACACTATAACATACATGAGGCTGCCTACTTTTGAAGCATAAGGGACTCTGGACATCTTCTCGGCCTCTGTCTCAAACTCGATGATATAGTCTTGGAGAGCTTAATATGACTAGTTAATAGTAATGCGGTTGGCTTTGTACCATCCATACTATACCTTCCAAGACCCTCATAATATAAGTCCCCTGAGATAAGTGAAGCAACCTCCTATCTCTGTCCCTGAAAATTTTTATCCCCAAAATCTATGTAGCAGGACCTAAATCATTCATTTCGAACTCAGCTGACAATGCTGCCTTTAGATCCTCTACAACAGCTTTACGCTTGCACGCAATTAATATATCATCCACATACAAAAGAAAGTATAATCTAGAATTATCTTCTAAAATTTAAAAATAAACATAGGAATCATACTCGCATCTAGACATGCCGATGCTCCTCACAAAAGTATCAATCCATAGGTACCACTGATACGATGGCTGCTTCAAACCATACAAGGATGTCTGCAAACGACATACCTTTCTTTCTGACCCTGGTTTTATGAACCCCTCCGGCTGCTCTATATAAATCTTCTCCTCCAAATCTCCATGAAGGAAGGTCGTCCTGACATCCATTTGCTTCAGTTTCAAATTCTGCACTACTACAATGCTCAGCAATACCCTGATAGATGTGTGTCGTACCACTCGTAAGAATACCTCATTGTAGTCAATGCCTTCTTTCTGAGAAAATTCTTTGGACACTAACCTGACCTTATACCTGATCCCCTCCTTCTCTATGGCTCATTCTTTGCACTAAAATATTCATTTGCAACCAATGGATTTCTTTCCACTTGGCAGTGACACCAACAACCAAGTCTGATTATTCTGCAGGGACTGCATCTCTTTCGCCATAGTCTGGACCCACCTATCTCTATTCTGGCTTGTCATTACCTTCTGGTAGGTAACTGGTCCTCTACTGGCAGTCACCAATACATATGACATGGTCTTGCCAAATCTATATCGCTTCGGTTGCCAAATGATCCTCTTTGGCTTATGCAGTGCAATGCCGATGCCTATCCCAGGATATGATTCCTTCCTCTGCTCATCTCTGCCGTAAGCATGCATCTGGCTGGTCCCCGCATGTGAAGACATATCTGAAGTATGCTCCTCCTGAATCTCATGTCCTCCTAACGATCCTACAAAAGATAAAATATCATAAGAGGTTAGTTGCTCAGTTGCGCCCTGTTGAGCTTCCTGCTGCCCATCCGCATCCGACTAGGCCTCCGGCTGAACCTTCACCACCTTCTGCTTCTTGAAGACTGAGATCTCATCAAAAACCACATCCCTGCTGATCGTGGCCTTCTGCTCCAAGGGATCCCACAGCCTGTATCTCTTGACTCCTTGCGGATATCCAATGAACATTTTTAAGATTTGGCATTCAACTTAGTCTGCTAACTGACATCCATATGTACAAATGTTGTACATCCAAAAACTCTGATATGGCTTAGCTCCACCTGTCTACAGACCACACATCCTCCGGTAACCTCTCATCAAGCTTAATATGAGGAGACCTATTCACCAAGTAGGCTACTATGTCAACTGTGTCCATCCAAAACATTTTAGGTAATCCTACTTGCAATCTCACACATCTAGCTTTTTTCAAGAGAGTTTAGTTCATTTTCTCAGCCACTCCATTTTGTTGAGGAGTTCTAACCACTGAAAATTGCCTTTTGATGCCTCCATCTATGCAAAATTTTAGAAACTCTTTACTTATAAATTCTTCATCATTATCAGACCGCACCACCTTTACATATCTCCTTGTCTCCTTCTCCATCTCAGCCTGCCATGCTTGAAATTTGGAGAAGACCTCTGACTTTTCCTTCAAGAAATATACTCGGACCTTCCTTAAAAAATCATCAATCAAAGTCATAAAATTTCTGGCCCTATTTCTATCCAAAACTAGAGCTGAACCCCAAACATCACTGTGTACTAGCTCCAAGGGACATGTACTGTGAGCTAAACTGGTAAAAAATTTTACCTTGTATTGCTTGCCCATCTGACATGGCTCATAGACCTCTGCAATAGCTTTATCCAAAGCTGGATTCCTCCTATCCTTCATCAGCACCCTCATGCCCCGCTCTCCAATGTGACTAAGACGGTAGTGCCATATGTGGTACATATCCTGCTGACTGTGCACTACTGCTGCTGTCTCAGACTCTCTACACATCACAGACCCAACCAGCTGATACAAATTATTTTTCAGCCTCTTTCCCCTCATCACAACCATGGCACCTTTCATGATGTTAATTACACCATTCCTGGAATGACAACTAAAGCCAAATCCATTCCTCTCTAAGTATCCCAAGGACACTAAGTTCTTCTTCAAGTCAGGAACATGTTTCACATAAGTAAGAGTTCTTACAATCCCATCAAACATCTGATTCTAACTGTGCCAACTTCTGCCACCCTGCAAGAATGGTTATCCCTTAATGTCACGTTTCCCACATCGATTTTAGTATAATCTGCAAACTAGGACCGATGCGGTGTATAATAATGTGAGCAGGCTAAATCAAGTAACCAACTGTCTACTGTTTTTCCGTGTGCATCTGAAACCACCAAGAGGTCCTCCTCAACCCCTACATCTTCAACAGTACTGACAGATCCCTTCTCTTTCTTCTCTTCTTGAGGTTTCTTTCAAAGAGAACAACTCCTTTTTATATGTCAAATCCCATTATACTTGTAACACCTAAACTTGCCTTTGCCTTTCTTTGACCTGGATTGGCTCCTGTGCTTGCTGAATTCCTTGGCTCTGCCAGTTCTCTCTTCCACTATGAGGCCCTTCCGAGGTACACTTTTCCCTATTATCTTTTTTCACTGCTCATTGGATCTCAACACAGATACAATATCTTCATAAAGCAATGTTTCTTTTCTATAAATTAGTGTAGTAACAAGAGGATAATAAGACATAGGCAATAAACATAATAAGAGAAGAGATTTATCTTCTTCCTTCATCTTAACACCAAGAGTCATCAAATCATTGCATACCCTATTATACTTCTGAATATGAAGAATAATATCCCCTCATTCTTGCATCCGAAAACTATATAATTGTTTCTTCAACATAAGTTTATTGCACATATTTTTGCCCATGTACAAGGAATGCAACTTGGCCCAAAGATCCTTCGGTTTCTTCTCATCTAGGACACAGTACAAAGCCGAATCAGCAAGATACCCTCTGATCGCTGCACATACCCTCTTCTCAAGAGACAACAAATTTTTTTTCTGACATCTCGTCAGGCTTTGATTCTAAAGCAACATCAAGAAAATTCTGCACTAGTAAATCCTCAACCCTCACCTTCTACATGAAAAAAACTTTCTTTTTCATTAAATTTTTTAAACTCAACTTTGCTTTCACTACTCATGGTTGATCAGGCTATAAACAGCAATCACAGAGATGAATCAAAAAAATAGCTAAAGACGAAATCCTAATTGAAATCCCCTCCTTCAGCCTTTTCAAAAAAGTTTTCGCTTTAAGATGATTGCTTTTCCTTGCTTATTGCCACCAATTAAATTGCCGCAGCGATTAGTAGCCTCTTGCTTGCTTCCTTTGGAAACCGCTGCCCACCTTTTCTTTCAGATTTTATTTTAATCAATTTTTCCTTAATACTTTCCCTGCTGGAATGCACCCCCTTTTCCGCATCCTTTTTCCGTGAAGAGAGGCTTCACGTCCACGTTCTTACGTGACACCTCCTCTCTTCTTCAAGTTACGTTGACTTGGGTACTAAGGAGGGTCAGCCTGGGAGTCCTTCCCCCTCCCCTCACGAACTATCCTTCCGTGGCATCAACACGAAGTCTCCTCACGTGGTCAACAAACCGTGGAGTCCAAGACATCTGGGATCTTCACGTGAAGCCCCTTGGAACGTCTTCTTCACGTAGACGCTAGTCTTAGAGAATGGCGGCCTTCCTTCGCTGAACTGGTTCCTGGGAGAGGCAAGATCCCAATCCCACCAACGATCTACCGCACGGAGTCTTTCCCCACTGACATGCGAGTGAAATCCACCCGTGCTTCTGTTGGGCCCATGGCCACCTATTCAGCCCATTAGGGTAAAAGGGAGCGCTACTTCTTTTTTTACTAGGGTTTATTCTCTCTCTTTTATAAAAGGAGTAGCCGTCTTCCTTTTTTGGTTTTCTCTTTTTTAAGGAGCAGCCGTATGGAAAAAGAGGTGAAGCATGTAGCACGTATTTCTTTTTTCTAGGAGCATGGATTGCTAGGGGAAGAGAAGGAAGGGCTGCTGCTTGGTGCTTAACTACGTGGGAAGACTTCCACTCCAGGAATCACGTGAAGGTGCTGTAGAAGAAAACAAGAGAAGAAGAAGAAGAAGAGAAGGGAAGAAAATAAGGAGGTAACGCAGGAGACCGTATTTTTCGGTGACGTAATCCTTATATCCCTATTATTCTCTTGTGATTGTTTCTCAAGTTCTGGCAAGGGACTTTGAGACTTGGATATTTATTATTTTATAGTGGATCTTCTTCTTTGGCTTGCCCGTGGTTTTTTTCCCTTTATCTTGAAGGGATTTTCCACGTAAATCTTGGTGTTTCTGTGATTGTGTGGTTTGCGCATTTTTATTTATTATTCCGCTGCGTATTACGGTCTGCTAGTATTTGCTCGTACACGGATTCTTTCCCATCAACTGGTATCAGAGCCTGTGAATTTTTTTTGTGTGTGCGAGCATGGAGGCCGGTAATGTTTCCCGCATGATCAGTCTGAACGGAAACAATTGGATGATATGGAAACCAAGGATGGAGGACCTCTTATATTGCAAGGATCTATATGGACCTTTAGAAGGGGTCAAAGCAAAGCCCGCTACAGTGACAGACGATGCTTGGATCATGTTAGATCGGAAGGCAGTCGATTTTATTCGGCAATGGTTGGATGATAGTGTCTTTCACCATGTTTTCACTGAGACTTCTGCAAACTCTCTTTGAAAAAGTTAGAAAGTCTATATTAGAGAAAAACAGCTGGCAACAAGGCTTTCTTGATCAGAAAACTAGTGAATCTGAAATATAAAGAGGGTGCTTCTATTGCTGAGCATTTGAATGAAATGCAGAGTATTAATAACCAGTTATCCTCTATAAAATGTCTCTTGATGATGAGTTGCAGGCATTGTTACTTCTCAGTTCATTGCTAGAAAGTTGGGAGACACTGGTAGTTTTCCTCAGTAATTCTGCATCAGATGGTGTTATTACCATGAGTCAAGTAACAGACAGTTTGTTGAATGAGGAGTTAAGAAGAAAAAATTCAGCAACTTCTCAGATTGATTCACAGGCACTTGTCTCAGAGAATAGAGGACGGTCAAAGTCTAGAAATAGAGACAATTCATACAAGGGTAGAAGCAAATCAAGGTCAAGAAAAGATATTACTTGCTATAACTGTGGTGAGAAAGGGCACTACAAGAATCAGTGTAAGAAGCCTAAGAAGAGTAAGAAAAAGGGAAAAGAAGTGGAGGATACAGAGTCAAAGGAGAATATCACAGCTACTGTGCAGAGTGATGATTATTTGATTTTGTCTACTTCTGATGGTATCTTCTCATGTGAGTGTCAGAATCATGAGTGGGTGATTGACACAGGTGCTTCTTATCATGCTACACCACGGAGGGAGTTTTTTTCTACATATAAGACTGGAAATTTTGGTGTTGTCAAGATGGGAAATCAAGGCACAGCAGATATCATTGGCATGGGTGACATCCACATGAAGACCAATCTTGGCTGTAAGTTGGTGCTCAAGGATGTAAGGCATGTAGCTGACTTGAGGCTAAATTTAATCTCAGTTGGAAGACTTGATGATGAAGATTTTGATAGCAGATTTCATAAAGGGCAATGGAAGCTTAGTAAAGGTTCACTTGTTGTAGCCAGTGGGAAGAAATGTCACACTTTATACAGGTTGCAGGCTAAAGCTTATGGTGAACAGTTGAATGCTACAGAGAACGACTTCAGCATGGAGTTGTGGCATAAACGACTGGGACATATGAGTGAGAAGGGGCTGCAAGCTCTTTCCAAGGAAGAAGTTCTATCAGACTTCAAAGGTGTACATTTGAACCCATGTGTTGATTGTTTGGTTGGCAAGCAACATAGAGTTTCTTTTGCTAGTCCTGCTTTATCTAGAAAAATGCATGGTTTGGATCGTATATATACAGATGTTTGTGGTCCTCTGAGGACAAAAACTCCTAGTGGATCAGTTAATGTTCCAGGCATCAGTGGTGCACTTTATTTTGTCACTTTTATAGAAGATTTTTCTAGAAAAGTTTGGGTCTATGGTTTGAAGACTAAAGATCAGGTTATTAATGTCTTCAAAGAGTTTCATGCCAGAGTTGAAAGAGAGACAGGAAAGAAACTGAAATGTATAAGGTCAGATAATGGTGGTGAGTACACAGGGTTATTTGATAATTATTGCAGATCACATGGCATTCAACATGAGATGACAGTTCCTGGTACTCCTCAGCATAATGCAATTGCAGAGAGAATGAACCGCACCATCATGGAAAAGATCAGATGTATGCTTTCACAGTCCAAGTTACCTAAAAGATTTTGAGATGAGGCATTGAAGACAGCGATTGATGTAATAAACTTGTCACCATGTACAGCTCTAGATGGTGATGTTGCAGAGCGTGTATGGTCAGGAAAAGATGTCTCTTATAAGCACTTGAGAGTGTTTGGTTGTCGTGCATTTGCACATGTTCCAGACATTGAGAGGTCCAAGCTGGATGGTAAGACAAAAGAATGTGCTTTGCTTGGTTACTCACATGATGAGTTTGGTTATAGACTTTGGGATCCAGAAAAGCAGAAGGTATTCAGAAGCAGAGATGTGGTATTTTTTGAAGATCAAACCCTTCAAGACTTCAAGAAGGAGGTGTCAGTCAAGTCTTCTGCAGGAGGATTAACAGACTGTGATCCAATTACTCCTCTAGTAAATCAGGGTGATAGAGGAGATGTGCAAGAAAATAGTGCAGGAGCAGGTATTAACTCACCTGTAGGACATGTTGAGCAGGAAGGAGATCAGGAGCAACCTCCTACAGAGCCTCAGCTGAGAAGATCTATCAGACAACGTCAACCTTCCAAAAGGTATTCTACAGATGAATATATAATGCTTACTGATGCAGGTGAACCAGAATGTTACCAGGAGGTAGTTGAAAGTGAGCAGAAAAAGGAGTGGTTAGTAGGTATGCTGGAAGAAATGGATGCCTTACAAAAGAACCACACATATGATTTAGTGGAACTACCAAGAGGAAAGAAGGCTTTAAAGAACAAGTGGGTTTTCAGGTTAAAGACTCAACAGCATTGTTCTCAACCAAAGTACAAGGCCAGATTGGTTGTGAAAGGCTTTGGTCAAAAGAAAGGTATTGACTTTGAAGAGATTTTTTCTCCTATTGTTAAAATGTCTTCAATTCGTGTTGCTCTAGGTATTGCTGCTAGTCTAGACTTGGAGGTTGAGCAGTTAGATGTGAAGACAGCTTTTCTTCATGGTGATTTGGAGGAGGAAATCTATATGGAGCAACCAGAAGGCTTCAAAGTCAAAGGTAAAGAAAATCTTGTCTGCAGATTGAAAAAAAGCTTTATGGGCTGAAGCAAGCTCCAAGGCAGTGGTACAAGAAATTTGATTCATTTATGGCTGAAAATGGATACAAAAGAATGGCTTCAGATCATTGTGTGTATATCAAATGGTTTAGTGAGGATTTTGTCATACTCCTACTTTATGTTGATGACATGCTTATTCTTGGGAAAGATATGTCTATGATTGACAGGTTGAAGAAGGAGCTAAGCAATTCATTTGAAATGAAGGATATGGGACCAGCAAAGCAAATACTGGGTATGCAGATTTTCGTGATAGAAGAATCAAGAAAATATGGTTGTCACAGGAAAAGTACATTGAGAAGGTATTGGATAGGTTCAGTATGATCAATGCAAAGCCAGTTGGTTCTCCTCTTGCAGGTCACTTCAGGTTGTGCTCAGAGCAAAGTCCTTCAAGTGATGAGGAGAAGAAGAAAATGAAGAAGGTTCCTTACGCTTCAGCAGTCGGAAGTTTGATGTACGCGATGGTATGTACGAGGCCAGACATCGCATATGCAGTGGGTGTTGCTAGCAGATTTCTTGCAAATCCAGGGAAAGAGCATTGGGCAGCAGTGAAGTGGATCTTCAGATATCTCAGAGGAAGCTTCAAAGTTTGTTTAAGCTTTGGGGGTGGTCCAGCTGTGCTGATTGGTTACACAGATGCAGATATGGCGAGAGATATTGATACAAGGAAGTCCACATCAGGTTTCATACTTACTTTTGCAGGGGGAGCTGTGTCATGGCAATCCAGATTGCAAAGGTGTGTAGCTCTCTCTACCATAGAGGCAGAATATATTGCTGCTACCGAGGTCTGTAAGGAGATGCTGTGGATGAAAGAATTCTTACATGAATTGGGATTGAAACAGAAAAATTATGTGGTACATTGTGACAGCCAGAGCGCCATCCACTTGTGCAAGAACCCAACTTTTCATTTCAAGTCAAAGCATATAGATGTGAGATACCACTGGATTCGAAATGTGTTTGAAGAGAAGCAGTTACAGCTTCAAAAAATTCACACAGATGAAAATGGGGCAGACATGTTGACAAAGACCTTATCAAAAGAAAGGCAAGAGATATGCCGACAGCTGGTCGGCATGATTTCACACTAAGGAAGCATGAGACAGCCTCCCTTATGGGCTGAAGGGGGAGGTTGTTGGGCCCATGGCCCACCTATTCAGCCCATTAGGGCAAAAGGGAGCACTACTCCTTTTTCCACTAGGGTTTATTCTCTCTCTTTTATAAAAGGAGTAGCCGCCTTCCTTTTTTGGTTTTCTCTTTTTTAAGGAGCAGCCGTATGAAAAAAGAGGTGAAGCATGTAGCAGGTATTTCTTTTTTCTAGGAGCATGGATTGCTAGGGGAAGAGAAGGAAGGGCTGCTGCTTGGTGCTTAACTACGTGGGAGGACTTCCACTCTAGGAATCACGTGAAGGTGCTGTAGAAGAAAAACAAGAGAAGAAGAAGAAGAAGAGAAGGGAAGAAAATAAGGAGGTAACGCAGGAGACCGTATTTTTCGGTGACGTAATCCTTATATCCCTATTATTCTCTTGTGATTGTTTCTCAAGTTCTGGCAAGGGACTTTGAGACTTGGATATTTATTATTTTATAGTGGATCTTCTTCTTTGGCTTGCCCGTGGTTTTTTTCCCTTTATCTTGAAGGGATTTCCACGTAAATCTTGGTATTTCTGTGATTGTGTGGTTTGCGCATTTTTATTTATTATTCCGCTGCGTATTACGGTCTGCTAGTATTTGCTCGTACACGGATTCTTTCCCATCAGCTTCTCCACCCATATGTTTGTGAGGACGATCCACGAAGCTGGAGCGGCTTCATTCCTGGACCACCACCGGATCCGTCCGGTTCCTGTGAGACGGCGAGGAAAGGGGATGGGAAGAAGAAGATGAAAGAGGATTGGAAGAAAAGAATTTGTCCTATTTCCAAATGCCTCTCTGATGGCTCTGATACCACTTGTTGTGCAGCTTTCGCCGAGATCAAGCATGTGAGGAAAGATAGAAAAGAAGAAGAATAAATGGATATAGAAGAAAAAGTGAATAACTTTATTTCTTAATATATCCGGTTACATTCAGAGAGAGAGAGAGCGCTTTAAATAATCATCCATCATAACCAACTCCCTAACAAACTTCCTAAAATATTGAAGTCTATCCAGAAAACTTAGCCTAATCCCCATGGATCCAGTCCCATAACCTACAATTAGGTTATTAAATAAGCACTCAAACCTGAACCCATGTACATCTATGACTTACATGCTCTCTATTCTTGGGTCATAAGCCGGTTCAAATGACTTAGGAATCTGAGAACTTATGTAGCCTAAGCTCTCAAATCTGTGCTATTCTTTTGAACTTTGGATGTGCCACATCTGAGCTTACAGTTTATGGTTAATATATTTAACCAACCTAATTGCTCAAATGATTGAATAAACCGATACTCTGTATAATGCATGACATACCTAACAAATCTATTATTTTCCTATTCTCAAAATCTTTAGTAATTTTTTCTTTAGCCTCATTACTCCTAATTAAAAAGGTTCTATCAAAGTTTGATTTATTTTATTTCTCAACCTCTGGGTCAGAAGATTTATTTCTCTTTGATCTAGATGAGTCGCTAACAGAACCTCCTCTAGTTTTGGGAGCCAATCAAAGAATTGACTCAAGAATTTTTATCTCTATTAAGAAAAGCCTAGGAGAAACTAAAAAAATCTACATAGAGAGGGTTGAAAGATTTAAAAATCTTCAAGAAAAGTACTAAATTTAGGAGAGGATTTTCAGTTTTTACCTATTTGGAAGAGGGACTGATGATTGGGGAAGCCAGAGACCACTTTCTCCTAGCATTCGGTCAAGTCCCAAATGAGACGGAATAGAAAAGGAAGCCATTCGGTCTAATATATAGACCGTCTGATGGTTTCTCTTGTCCTACCTTTTCCTATGGATGAGTTTTACTTTTTAGTTGGATACTATGGGTTTTACTTTATGGATGATTCTATGGCAAGGAGATAGGATAAATTAAGTAGTGTGTATGGTTTCACTTTTCAGTTGGATGCCTTCGATCTTTAGGGAACACAATTTTCCTAGAGGGGGACTAGTCTTGTTGCTTTCTGAGTTCTGTTTCTTTGCTATTGTTGGAAATAGCAAGCTTAGATCAGATAATCTGATGGTCCATTTAAAATATGGTGGAGAATCATTTTATGAGCACCATGATGACTTGTCAAGCAAAGTTAGCTAACAACAGCATCCTTCAATGCCATGTATCATTTTTGTGGTTTTCAATGCCCAAGGCACTGAAAGATCGATGTGTATCTTCATCAAATATTGAAAAGACTAATGAGTCAACTGTCATAAAATTTGCACATCAGTTGCATACCAAAAAGATCTTTGATATATTGTGAGGCTAAAAAATCCAAAATATGTCTTTTGATTAGCCTTTTTGGAGGGGTCTAACGGCGTTACATGTTAAATTTCTTGAAGATATATATATTTGCTGGATGTGAAAAATAACCTTCTCAAGCTCCTAACTAGAAAGCATGTTTGGTTGTTGGAATGCATATGAGACCTTTCCTAGAGACAACTGCAGCATCTTTGTGCCTTCTCCCCACCACTGAAAATTATGTCTCTTCATACAAGTGTCCTAGGAGATTTTGGTGACGTGAAAGTTCCTTATATTTTGGCCAACAACTGCGTTTTAATTATCATGGGAACTGATCTTGGTACCATGGCCTTGTATTGGTGCAAGTGTTTTAAGTTTCTGAGGTCAATGGCCCACGTGCCGGGCTGCATGGTTGTCTCCCAATATAAATGTAAAATGCTGTATGAGATCTTGTGGGTTATTATTGTTAGCTACTCTCTTGCTAAAATATAACACGAGAAGGGAGGCAGAAGTCTCCTGACACCAAGCTACAACTGTCAGATTAATCAGGCTGGATTTTCGAGAAAAGATACCAAAATCTTTCTTCTCAATTATCTTTGATGCTGTTACACTGTTTGCAGCAGTGGCAATACTTTGTTATTGGCCATGATGTGTTCCGAGGAAGACAAAACATTGAGACTTGTTCTCATGGATCAGGAGAAAGTGGATCAGCCCTACCTTTTTCAACATTCTTGCTTTCAGTCAGCTCTTGTGGATTACTGGGTTACCTCTGTCATCTGATCTGGACCTTGATGCACGTATCTACTTTGGTTGCTTTGTTATCTTGGCTACCAATTATATCTCGGATGTTGGCTGTGATATGGAAATTAATTGGGCATGGTGGCATCAGTTATTGGACTGCTGCAGGTGTTATTTTCTTTCAGTCGCTTCCTTGAAGTTCCTAATTATGTTTGATAGCAAAGCAACAATATAATAGTAGCTCAATTCTCTCTTGGCCTTGCTTTACTGAACTTGGACTGGCCATTGAACGTGTTTCTCCTGGCAGTATACACTGTCTCATACAAGAAGCGTCATGGATAATTAAGGTGGCCCCAGCTGTCGTAACACCTGCTCTCCAACGAACTAGCTAGTTTGCATTGTTTTATTGTGTCGTGGCCTTTTATTTATTTCAAATTCAAGATTGGTGGTCCTGAATGCTCCTAAATCCATTTGATGTGCCTTTTTTTTTTTTTTTTGCTGTTAACGAATAGTGTGGTGGTTGTTTGCTAGGTTTTGTTCATATCCAAGGTCTATTTTGTAGTTGCTTCTAAATTAAAAGACAAGTATTGCTTGTATCCATCCTTTGGATTACTTTTTGTTAACGAAGGATGCTTTTTTGTCATTTCTCTTGATCAGGCGGGACAAAATGGCCGGGAGATTGCCTGGTTCCAGGGAGTAGGGATCGACCTTCAGGAATCACGCACTGATCATGATCTGTTGACGCTTTCATCAGCTCTCTGGGTTAGAACTTTTTTTTTTTTTGCTCTCCAATTATTCATAAAAAGCTTTTATAAGTAGCAAGTGTTTACTATTTATCAAAAGAAGTAAATATAAAAAGAAAGGAATAGCATATTTCTTTTGTAAATGTTGTCTTCAACAGCAAACTACATGTCTTATATATTTCACCAACTTGCAGGGAAACAACATACCAAACAGACCTTTAATTTTCCAGAACATGTTGACTAGGAGTTGCTATGGAGGTTTCCTGCATCCCTATTTTTTTTGTTAATTAATGATGTCAAATGATTGTCATCCTCTAAATGATTAATTTTTATGTATAACCCTTCCAAAACAAAAAAAAATAAAAAATAAAAAAAAAAGAAAATAAAGAGAAAACGCTTAGGAGCCTGAATACAAGTCAAGATTCTGAAGCCTTCTTTCCACACAATAATATTTTCAATAATAAGATTGTGGTCTTGCAGTTCATTAATGCACGTTTCTTTTGAACCCTCTCTTAGTCATTCTTAATTCTGATCCAATTTTTATTATAACTCGATAGCATAAGTTTTTATTAAAAAGAAAAGAAAAACTTTTGAATACTTCTGTCTCTAACCTGGTTGATGCACCGAACTCAAAAATTTTTAGGCGAGGATAAGTTTGAATGCACATATTTTCCTGTGATAGGGCCTGGGAGTCCTGGAGCCATGCGTCGTTTTTGGTGGCCTTGTCTGCACCCTTCCATACCCTCGACCCGTCCAAAGAATTTTCTTTTAGAGCCATTCAAAGATGTGCAACCATGTTGCCTTTTATTTTATTGTTTTAGCTTCAATGTTGCCTTTATTTTATCGTTTAAGCTCGTAAGACGGTCGTCCCGCCAGCTGGCCCGAGGTTGCAGCCGTCCCCGCTTCGGACAGAGCCTGCGCGCCCGCCTCGCTTCCCTTTTCCCCGCGCGTTCCACCTGAGGCCGGTTCCAGCGCTCTCGATACTTTTATGTCTATAAAAAAGATTAAACAAAGTTCAATCGCTTTCAGAATGAATGACTTGAAATCATCGATCGAGCTTCACGCTCGCACGCTTCTATTGTGAATGCGAGAGGAGAACTCGCCTCACCGGAACGAAGAGTCGTGCGGTCTACAAAGAACCACGCCGGATTTCAATTCCCATCGCAAGGTCTTTTTGTAAACCGCACGACCCCTTTGTTGCGGCGAGCGATCTTTCGATGCAGCTGCTCGGAACCGCAAGGTGATGCGCGTACCGTAGGAGAGGAGATACAAGGTGCCAGGTTCGCTTATTTTTTTAAGAAATCCTTCAATATCGCCATGGATATAGATTTACTCGTCCTCTATTATGAAGTCCTGAGTGCTATTATTTTTTTTCCATCATCTTTTTATCCATCCGTCTGGATTAATCTCAGTGAAGCTGCTAGGGTCTACGCTTTCTGCGCCATGCCTACTACTACTGAATGACTAATTAATATTGCAACCCAAATGCTAGAGAATATAGTCTGATGATTGTCTGTCTTCTATGCGATCCACTGGTGGGTTTGGACGTCTGTCTGGGTCCGTATATTTCGTAAAGGAGATCATTGCTTTCTTCTTCCTGCATGGTCCTTTGATATTGGACCGAGAGACCTCTATCAGGCTCTCCGGAGGGCCATGGTTGTCTCGCCTTTTCGACTCAGCGATGCATTGGACATGGTCAGCTAGCCTATCTTGTCAACTGTCATGGACTAAGTCATCCTTAAGATGTTATAATTGGTACGAGCTCTACCTTTTACTCATCATATAGAAGGGTTGGGCAAGTAGAAGTTTGTCATTATTTTAGCTCAACTATGGTTTTAGAGGAATGGGATGTGGTGCAGATAAATTTGGTGCTGACGTCTAGCCGTTGCTCTAAAGAGAGTCTCACACCCATCTATTCAAGGTTTTCTTCGTGAGGTGAGTCCACCAAGTGAGAATGATTTGAAGGCGCACTAATGTTCCATCGTATTTCTTTTCAATTATTATATAGAGATTGCGATGGGTTGAATGTGTGTGTGTGTGTGTGTGTGTGTGTGTATAGTTTGGGACTGACTATATATGAAATATTATATGTATATTGTATAGTTCGAGCTCAGTATCTCATCTCGTTTGAGGTTTATGACATGATGGCATACTTTTAGAATGAAATCTTAAAAGTATGTAAACATGTTAAGAGTACGATGCTAATTAAGCCCTAATTAAAGAAAATTTAGCTTAATTAAACTTTAAGTAGAGGTGCAAATGGTTTAATTAAATCTTAATTAAGTCAACATAAGCCTAAACCAACCTTAATTTGATCTGATTAAGACAAATTATGTTTAGATCTAGTTCTAATTATATAATTAATAATATTAAAAAAATTAATTAATTAATGCTGTTGATTGCATATGATCGTACAAATGTGATTATATTGATATTGATGAGTTCAATTTGGGGGGAGGGATTAAGACGTTTATATATATATATATATATATCGAGACAAGCAAAAGCCAAGGACATGAATTGCTCGCGAGCCACCAAGCATCTACTATATTATTAGTCACCGCTCACCTAACATTTTGTTTTAGTGCATGCCCAAAAGAGATATCTAACCAATCTATTTCCAATGAAATATATCCCGGATGTAAAGATATTCCAAAAAATCGAAAGCCCTCCATTCATGGTAGCGCCTAAAATAGAAATGGGTGTCCAAAAAAAACAAAGGACTGGATCTGGTCAGGAACCGGTCATTTCATTAACACTTTCTAATTTGAAAAAGATTTGGTGCACTATTTTTTGTTAGTGCACGTATTGGTTGTGTAGATTGACTGTTCATGCAATATGTAGCAAGGCTTATTGGGTTACCATATGCACACTGGTATGCATGAACGATCAATTCGTATGATCGATGCGCACTTGCTGCACCGTATGAACAAGATTTATTGAGCTATCATATGCATATCGGCATATATGGATAATCAATCCGCATGATTAATACGCACTTACTGCACCGAAAGTAGTCTAAACTTTTCCTTCTAACTTGTTAGGGGCTTCATTCATCCTGGCCCAATAAAGGCCTTCCACATTATCCAACTCTAGTGCTTGGACTGGCAGACATGTCCTGGTTTCGAAGCATCATATTAATTTTGAATGGCGGCATTCCCACCGTATTGTCTTCTTACATGATCTCCTGGGACTCCCAAAGCAGGATCAAGAAGAAAGACCATGCAAAAAACAGAAAAGTAAAAAAGGTTCTTGGTGAGACAGAGGCTTAAAATTTGCTTGCAGACGAGGATGGAGGGAGAATTCACAAAAATCATCTACCATTATGTTGTAGGATGTAAAGGAATTGACTCTCAGTACAGTGGCAACATGATAGGACAAATGAATGCCAAAAGGGGGAAGTTTTTCAAGGTATGGATATTCTCTTTCCCAATTGTGGTGCAGCTAAAACATGCATGTACCTAATTCTTTTTCACAAACTTCAACAATCTTGACTTCAAAGTTTTTTTTGGGACAATGACAACTCTTAGTTCCTAATGCAGAAGAAAGCAATATTTTTCTTCTCCGCTCCTTATCCTTGGAGGCCTGCACTGCACCACTACATGGAGGAAAGGATTAAGGGTGCATTGATATGTACATCACCAAACTTACCATAAAACCTCTCTCCGTTAATATCGTTTTATAGGCTGGCTGGGCTTTGGTACCAGATCAAGCGTCCACATAGAGAGCCCTATGAGTCGAAGGCTTTATTCCTAGGAAAACACTTTGTACACCGCCTCCGGTGCAGCAAGGCCTACGTGGGCTGCATAGCTCCTTTCTATTAGTCCACATGGATCCCATGTGGCCTGACATGATGGGACAGAATAGCAGAGAGATAATATTACTTTTTAATCATACATCCATTAAAAGTCGTTCAGCCTTTTCACCATTGGTGTGAAGACGAAAATACCCTTTCCCTCCAGCCTACTTCAACCCGCCATCTTATTTGGATTTTGTGATAAAAAATCGTAAGGTTCTGGCCTGGAAGAAGAGTATCCGAAGGAGTGGCAAAGCTCTGCCAGACGACATCC
>UESW01003253.1:41937-56452 GCA_900491605.1 Calamus simplicifolius | reverse complement strand
ATTGAAATCTAGCACATAAACATACAGAAAACATAATATCTGGTCTACTTGCAGTTAAATAAAGAAGGGATCCGATTATACCTCGATAATATTTTGATCAACCTTTTTACCTTCTTCATCTTTGTCCAGCTTGCATGAAGGACTCATTGGTGTTCCGAGGGGTTAATTGATTCCATACCAAACTTCTTTAGATTCTCTTGTGTACTTTGTTTGGTTGATAAAGATTCCCTCTTTGCTTTGTTTGATTTGGAGTCCAAGGAAGAAGTTGAGTTCTCCCATCATGCTCATCTCGAATTCTCCCTGCATTAACTTGGCAAATTCTTGACATAGAGAATCGTTAGTAGCACCAAAAATAATGTCATCAACGTATATTTGTACTACAAGTAAATCTTTACTTTTTCTTTTCAAAAATAATGTTTTATCAACATTTCCTCTTGAAATCATTTTCAATTAAAATTTACTTAATCTATCATACCAAGCTCTAGGTGCTTGTTTCAAACCATATAATGCTTTGTGCAATTTAAAAACGTGATTTGAAAATTCGTGATCTTCAAAACCTGGTGGTTGTTCTACATAAACTTCTTCATTTATAAATCCATTTAAAAATGCGCTTTTAACATCCATTTGAAATAAGTTAAAATTCATATGACATGCAAATGCAAGTAATAAGTCTAATGGCTTCTAATCTAGCTACAGGTGCAAAGGTTTCATCAAAATCAATACCTTCTTCTTGATTATATCCTTTTGCAACTAATCTAGCTTTGTTTCTAATTATATCCATTTTGATCCTATTACTGAATGATTTTTAGGTCTTTCAACTAAAGTCCATACATTATTTCTTGTAAATTGATTTAATTCTTCTTGCATTGCTAACATCCAATTATTATCTTTTTCAGCTTCTTCAATAGTTTTAGGTTCAATTTGTGATACAAATGCAAGATGATTACTAATATTTCTCATATATGATCTAGTTCTTATTCCTTGAGATGGATCACCTATAATCAATTCCTTGGGATGACTATGAGCATATCTCCAGTCTCTTGGAAGATCTATATCATTATGATCAATATTGACATCATCGTCCTTATGTGAATCATCATCTTTAGCTTCTTGTTCATGATCTGAAGATACTTCAATATTAAGTTTTTCAAGATCTTTTTCAATTATGTTTGTATCTTCCTCATCATCAAGCTTTTCAGAACTAGATGCTAAAGATTCATCAAAAACTATATGAATGGATTCTTCAACTACTAAGGTTTTCTTGTTAAATACTCTATAAGCTTTACTAGTTGTTGAATATCCTAAAAAATTCCTTCATCAGATTTAGCATCAAATTTTCCTAAATTGTTTTTACCATTATTATGAATAAAATTTTACATCCAAATGCATGAAAGTATTTTATATTGGGTTTTCTTTCATTCCATAATTCATAAGGTGTTTTCTTTAAGATTGGTCTTATTAGGGCTCGATTTAAGATGTAACATGCTGTGTTAATAGCTTCCGCCCAAAAGTACTTTGGTAGGTTACTTTCGCATAGCATGGTACGGGCCATGTCTTCTAGAGTCCTATTTTTCCTTTCAACTACACCATTTTGCTGTGGAGTCCTAGGGGCTGAAAAATTATGATTAATACCATTTTCAGTGCAGAAACTTTCAAATAAGTGATTTTCAAATTCAGTTCCATGATCACTTCTTAGAGATACTATGGTAGTGTTTTTCTCATTTGTGACTTTCTTGAAGAATTTCAGAATATCGAGAAAGTCTCATCTTTGTGAGCTAAAAACATTACCCAAGTATATCTAGAATAATCATCTACAATCACTAGACCATATTTCTTTCCTCCTAGACTTGTGGTTCTAGTTGGTCCAAAAAGGTCCATGTGAAGTAGCTCTAAGGCCTAGAAGTTGAAACAACATTTTTAGATTTGAAAGAACTTCTAGTTTGTTTTCCAAATTGACATGCATCACATATTTTGTTGTTTTCAAAATCTAGTTTAGGTAAGCCTTTAACTAAATCCATTTTAATTAATTTTGAAATAAGGTGTGTGCTTGCATGACCTAATCTACGATGCCACAACCAACCAATTCATTTATGTTAGCATTGTCAGCAATTAAGCAATGATACTCAGATAATTTGTCTAAGTCAACAAGTAACATTGCCATGTCTATAACCAGTAAAAACAATGCTATCATCAATAGAATTAGTTACAGTGCAAATAGAAGATTTAAATGAAACATTAAAGTTTTATCACATAATTGGCTTATACTAATTAGATTATGCTTTAAACCATCAACATAAAGTACATTATCAATAAATGTAGATGGAGTTATGCGAACTTTACCAAGGCCCATAATTTGACCTTTACCATTATCGCCAAACGTAACAACTCCACCTTTCTTTTCTTCCAGGGTGATGAATTCATCTTTGTCACCCGTCATATGTCTTGAGCAGCCACTATCAAGGTACCACTTTTTCTTTGATCTTTTGGCTACAAGACATTCCTGCAACATAATTTAAACTTTATGTTTAGGTACCCAAGCTTTCTTGGGTCCTTCATGGTTAGTAGCAACAAAATTGTTCCTTTCGGAACCCATATTTTCTTTCCTTTAACATTTAACTTTTGTTATTATTTAATGTTTTGCATTCAAAGATTTATGTCCTTTTTGATTACATTTAAAACAAGTAATATTACTTTGGTTAGCTTTTACAAAAATATTTTTAAAGATTTTTGTTTTCTAATGTGTTATACCCTAAACCTGCTTTGTCAAAAACTGCTTTTTGACTATCTAAAATCATATTTAGTTTAGTTGAGCTTAGTAAATTTCTCAACAATGTCTTTATATTTTTAACATCTTTCTTTAAAATCATTTCTTTAATTGATTCTTTTTCTAAAGCTAAGGTTTCCTTTTAAATCTCAGATTTAAATTTCTTGATTTTAAGTTTTCTAAGTTCTTAACTTCTAAAGCTAATTCATTTTTCTTTTAAGCTAATTTTCATTTTTCAAAAACTTGTACTTCTTTTTCAAAGATTTGAAATCAATCATAATTCATTGAAAGCTTCAAACATTTCATCAAAAGTAAATTCATCATCGGGGGTTTCGGAACTTACCTCTTCGTTGTCGTCGCCATGAAGCAGATATTGGCAACTTCCTTTTGTTCTTCTTCTTCCGAAGAAGATTCATCAGTCCAGTTGCCATGTATGCCTTTCTTCTTTTTCTTGTAGGCCTTTTTCAGTAAAGGACAGTCATATCTAAAGTGCCCTGGCTTTTTACATTCATAACATACTAAGGGCTCTTTCTCTTTTTCTTTTCCTTGTCCTTTCTTATCTTTTTCTCCTTCCATTCTTGCTCCAAATTTCTTTTTGTGGAAGGGCCTTTTTCTCATAAACTTTCTGAATTTTTTGCCAAGAGCAGTTTCATCATCATCTTCATCATTACTTTCACTGCTGCTCTCTTCCATTTTGCAGTTTTGAGGGCAATGTTTTCTTTCTTTTTGTTTCCTCCTCAACATGCTGCTTCATTGTCAGCTCGTGGGTCATTAGGGATCCTAGAAGCTCCTCTAAAGGTAATGTTGAGGTCCTTTGCTTCTTGGATGCAGTCACTTTGCTTCCCAGTCTTGGTAGTGACCTAAGAATTTTGCGAACAAGGTCAGAGTTAGTATAATTCTACCAAGACTTTTCAAACCATTCACAATATCAGTGAATCTAGTGAACATGCATGTGATGGTTTCAGTTTGTTCCATTGTAAATAATTCATATTTATGAACCAAAATATTTATTTTTGATTCTTTTACTTGGTTTGTTCCTTCATGTGTTATTTCCAACCTATCCCAAATTTCTTTTGCGGAATTACATGTTGAGATTCGGTTGAATTCATTAGAGTCTAAGGAACAATATAAAATGTTAATGGCTTTAGCATTTAATTGTGCCATTCTCCTATCATTATCATTCCAATCCCTTTCGGGCTTAGGAACAATAGTGCCATCAATAAGTGTGTGGGTGTACTAGGTCCATTATTATTACTCCCCACAATTCATAGTCAGAAGCTTGAATGAATATTCTCATTCTAGCTTTCCAATATGAATAGTTGGTTCCATTAAATAAAGGAGGTCTATTCGTAGAATGACCTTCAGCAAAACATGAACCACTTTGTGTTGCCATAAGGATCTTTAGCCCTTGATCGTGAGATCAAATTCTAAATGAGCACTTGCTCTGATACCAATTGTTGGCCCAGATGGCAACCCAAGAGGGGGGGGGTGAATTGGGTTCTTTAAAAATTAGCCTTTTTAAATTTTTTATTAAAGATGTGCAATGAAGGTAACTAAAATAAAAGCAGTGAATAAATAGAGATAGAGAAGAGACAATGACACGGCAAACACAAAGATTTTATAGTGGTTCGGTGTATCCAACACCTACGTCCACTCCCAAGATTCACTTGGGTCCACACTATAATCTCCTAGATTACAGCGAGTTGTTTTACAAGCTCACAACTCAAACTTGTTTTTTCCGGGATCACAACGAACCCAGCTGGTTTTACACGGGCACCAGCACAAAACCCTACACGTTGTTTTTCACGGGCTCACAACTAACCCAACCAAGCTTGAACGAGGTAAACTACCTCCTCTAGTTCAATCCCCAGATTGAACTAGCACAAAAAATAAGAGTTTAAATACAAAGCTCCTCTTGAGCAAATATACAAATAAGAATAACAAGGTTTAGAAAAGCCTGATTTGTAGATGGTTGGCTTTTGAGCTTTTCTTCCTTCTCTTTTAACTCCTCTTGAAGTGTTGAATCAGGCCTCAGCAAGATTCTTACGTTGAGTTTGGAGTTGAGTTGAAGCTTTTTCTCCTTTCTTGGTTGGAAAATCCTTGATTTGATTTGAACGCTTTTGGATTCCTCTTGAGCTTTTTGGATTGAGATCTGAGCACACGAAACTTCTCTTTGATTTCACTCCTTTTGAATCTCTTTTTGAACTAAAGATTTTCCAATCTCTGTTTTTCCCTTTTCTCTTCTTTTCTTTTTTCTCTCTATTTCTCTTTGATTTGAAAAGAGCTCCTCTATTTATAGATTCTGCAAAATATATCCGTTAGAACAAAGAAAAATAGCCGTTATTTGAAAATATTACCGTTGGAGCTGACGTGTCGTCGTGAAAAATCGCCCAGAATTTCGCGGAGTCGACTCGAGCATTGTGGGAGTCGGCTCGAAGTTCGATTTAGAAACACCTAACTTTAGGGGTCGACTCGAGAATCGGGGAGTCGACTCGAGAAGCGCTCAAAAACAGCCTTTCTGTTGTCTGAGCGGAGTCGGCTCGCACAGTCCATGAGTCGGCTCGCAAGGTCAGGGGTCGACTCTTGAAATCAAGGGTCGACTCGAGAAAATCAGAAAACTGTTACTTACTGGAGTCGACTCTGAAACTCTAGAGTCGGCTCCGGAACGTATCAAAAATCAGAAAATTTTTCTGATTGACTTTGAAATTGTCCCAGAATAATTTTAAATGATATTTTGACTTGAATACAATAAATATGACATTAAATGAATTCAAGAATTCTTTTTGAAATCTCAGTTTAATTCATGAAATTTATAATCTTAAATATAATTCTTTTTTTTCAAATTGATTCAAAACTCAGTGAATTTAAACATTGAGACTTTATTTTTTCATTTTAAATAAACTCATTATTTGATAAATAACTCATTATTTCTTTAAATACTCATGGCTTTTGGAAATCATCAAAATCAATAGAGTTGGGGCAATTATGTTTCAATAATTTCTCAACACAATTAGAAACAAAGCTAATTAGTTGCAAAAAAATATAATCAAGAAGAAGGTATTGATTTTGATGAAACCTTTGCACCAGTAGCTAGATTAGAAGCCATTAGACTTTTACTTGCATTTGCATGTCATATGAATTTTAACTTATTTCAAATGGATGTAAAAGCGCATTTTTAAATGGTTTTATAAATGAAGAAGTTTATGTTGAACAACCACCAGGTTTTGAAGATCATGAATTTTCAAATCACGTTTTTAAATTACACAAGGCATTATATGGTTTGAAACAAGCACCTAGAGCTTGGTATGATAGGCTAAGTAAATTTTTAATTGAAAATGATTTCACAAGAGGAAATGTTGATAAAACATTATTTTTGAAAAGAAAAAGTAAAGATTTACTTGTAGTACAAATATACGTTGATGACATTATTTTTGGTGCTACTAACGATTCTCTATGTCAAGAATTTGCCAAGTTAATGCAGGGAGAATTCGAGATGAGCATGATGGAGAACTCAACTTCTTCCTTGGACTCCAAATCAAACAAAGCAAAGAGGATATCTTTATCAACCAAACAAAGTACACAAGAGAGATTTTAAAGAAATTTGGTATGGAATCAATTAACCCCTCGGAACACCAATGAGTCCTTCATGCAAGTTGGACAAAGATGAAGAAGGTAAAAAGATTGATCAAAAGTATTATCGAGGTATTATCGGATCCCTTCTTTATTTAACCGCAAGTAGACCAGATATTATGTTTCTGTATGTTTATGTGCTAGATTTCAATCAAAACCTAAAGAATCACACTTAATAGCTGTTAAAAGAATACTAAGATACTTAAGTGGAACAAAAAATATAGGTTTATGGTATTCTAGAGACTCCACATTAAATCTAATTGCATACTCAGATTTTGATTATGCCGGATGCAAATTAGATAGAAAAAGCACAAGTGGTGCATGCCAATTTTTAGGAAGTAACTTAATCTCATGGTTTAGCAAAAAGCAAAATTCGGTTGCATTATCTACTGCGGAAGCAAAATATGTTGCAGCTGGAAGTTGCTGTGCTCAAATCCTATGGATTAAGAGACAACTTGAAGACTATGGTATCACACTTGATAAGACACCTATAAGATGTGATAATACAAGTGCAATAAATCTAACTAAAAATCCAATTCAACATTCAAGAACAAAGCATATTGAAATTAGATATCACTTTATAAGAGAACATGTAGCCAATAATGAAATTTGTCTTGATTATGTGATACTGAAGAACAACTTGCAGATATATTAACAAAATCCTTAAGTGAATAGAGATTTTGTTATCTTAGAGGAGAATTAGGAGTTTGTGATCCATTGGAATAGTTTTTATGAAACTCTTAAGGACATCTATCTAGATTTCATCATTTTCTTGAAAAATCTTGATATTTCAATAAGGAAATCTATCTAGATCTTGATTCATTGTTTCCCCAATTGCTAAAGAACATTAATCTATAATTTGATGATTAATTTGAATAGTTTCAAATCCTTGAAACTTAATTTTTTCTCTGGAACTGTTAGAGTCGACTCTGACAGTTTGTGGAGTCGACACCTGAGTTTTTGATGTTCTGTCTAAGCGATTAGAGCCGACTCTGGCTTTTGTGGAGCCGACTCTAATATGAGCGCTGACAGATTTTCTGGTTCGAGCCGACACCCAGTTTTCGGGAGTCGACTCTAAGTCGAGCTAGGTCAAAAATAAAAAGGCGGAGTCGACCCCCAATCATTCTAATCGTCTCCTAAACCTATCCAAAGAACTCCAAAACCTTTCCAACTTCCCCAAATCTTCTCAAAACCCTTGATTAATCTTCCAATCTTCTCAATGGCACCTAAGAGGCGCGGATTCGTCGGTGGAGCATCCGTTCCAACGAAGAGACGCACTGTTCGGAGGCAACCCTCGCCTTCTTCCTCTTCGGCCACTCAAGAGGATTCCCCTCCTTCACCATCTTCACCAAAGGTTGACCATTTAGCCGGTAAGACCATTACCACTGGGAGAAAAGTAAACTTTGATTTATTTGAATCGGAAGGGTTCTCATTGGAAGATATTTGAAGGAAATGGGATGGGAAAAATTTTGCTCACTTGATTTACCCACTTATCCTGCTTTAGTAAGAGAGTTTTACAACGGATTAAGCAGAGGAGAAGGTGGATTAATAAGCATAGTAAGAGGAACAAGAGTGACTATTACTTCGAGATTCTTGAAACTTATTAGAAATACCCACAATCGGATTGATGGAATATCAACATGAGGATAGAAGTGGGGCACTGACAAGGATGCTAGGGAGAGATGTGACTGAGTTTGAAGAAATATTTGCAAATCAGTTAAATCTAGAACTCAGATTACTTCATAATATCTGTGAAGAATCTTATTTCCAAAAATTGGGAGATTCGAGTATGTCTCGGAGCGAGACGTTCTGTTGATGGACTGCATTATAACTGGAAGGCCAGTCAATTTAGCTGGCATGATGATTGGATACATGCAGAGGCAGCTACAAAGAAGAGATCAACACTGCCATACGATATGATTCTGACACTAGTCTTTAGAAGCCAGGGTATGCTCATTATGGAAAATGAACCTTTAAGAAAACTGAGACACACTGATTATTATAGCATATCTACTATTCATAGAATGGGCTTCAAGAAAGTAAATGGTGTTTGGATAAAGGGAGGAAGAGAGGAAAGAGCAGAAAGGGCAGAGAAACCAGAGTAGAAGACATCCCGGGACCATCCACTGAGGGACCTTATGTCCCTGATCCATCTATTGCGGGACCTTCTTCAGCTGGACCTTCAGAGGCCGAACCCAGTTTTATTCCCTCACCTCCACATCAGCCTATAACAAATTCTGGGAGATTCTCTGATGAACAACTTGATCAGTTAAGAGGTTTGCTTGCTGAGTATGATAGCCAGAGATCTCAAGAAATTTCTAAATTAAAAGAAGACTTTAATCTGTTGAAGAATGAACTAAATTCGAGACTGGACATGCTATCCTTTACCTTAGGCAGTTCTGTTGAATCCTTCGGTGCTGAGCTTCACAAGATCTTCGAAAGGATGGAAGGCATTGCTGATGGATCAGGATCGTATGTTCATGCAACGGGTCAATTGAAGAAGGACATTGACCTTGCAGTCTCTCAAATCGAAGCTTGCCTTGAAAACTTTAAGAAATCACAAAAGGATGATGTAATGGAAATCATAGGTCATCTGAAGAAGATTGTATTCAAACACATCTGACCTTGATTTTGAATTTGATAGTTTGTACTTAGGAAGTTTTTTTTGAATATCTAATGTATTTCTTTTGAAATGTAAATGAATCAACTAATGTAATGGTTCTTGCTTATGAAATACAATTTCACATTTTCAAATATTGATTGCTTGGATCCCTATGCTTTATTGAGTCTATAATTTTAATATATAACTTTCTTTATCTAATACTCTCCTTATTGTTGATAACAAAAAGGGGGAGAGATGGTTGAATATATGCAAAGAAAGAAAGATTGAATATGATGGTTGAATATGAATATTGAATATGAATATGCAAAGAAAGAATGCAAAGAAAGAAGACTTAAAATGTTAATGAAAGTTGATTATATATGCATAAAGAAAGAAAGAAAGGGGGAGAATTAATTGTTTATGCAAAATGACTTGAAATGTTAATCTGTTAAAATTTGATGCTTATATACAGGGGGAGCTTAACAAAAGCTCATTTGCAATTTTATGCACATTAAGATTAAACATTCATAATTGATGGATTATATTGAACTCATGCACAATTTTAAAGTTTACGTTGAACATTGGCATCAAAACCTAAATTTCAAATGTTTAAAGTTCAAAATGACTATAATCCTTAGTTTGATTGAATTTTTGAATGCATATACTCAAAGTTTTTGTTATCATCAAAAAGGGGGAGATTGTTGACCCAATTGATGATTTTGATGATTAACAAAACTATCTGAGTATAACTCTTGAAGGCTCTGATGATTTTGATTTAGTGTTTCAGATTATAAGACTATTGAATGATCAAAATCAGGAGTTACATAGTGTTCTGGATCGAATCTAATGTCTAGGTAAGAATTGCAGACATTAGAGTCGACTCCGAAAATCACAGAGCTGACTCCGGAACTGGCACGGACGTTAGAGTCGACTCCGAGACTGTTAGAGTCGACTCTCACAGAAGAAGCAGAAAGTCGATTTTTCTGGCCCCGACCTAGAGTCGACTCCGGGTAAGTTAGAGTCGACTCCGGAAAAGTTTCTTGTCAACCCCAGAAAAGTCAGAGACGACTCCAAATATGTTTTGAAATGCCTCGAGCTAGATCCGACTCCAGAAAAGTTAGAGTCGACTCCAACCCACCTGGAATGAAAAATCAAGTTGCCAGATCAGCTCTAACGGTAATATTTCTATTTTACCTTATTTCTAACGGATATATTTTGATGCAAGGTACACTCCAACGGATAGTTTTCTTCCAAAAATGGTGTGAAAGAAATTTATAAAAAGGGAAGTCTATTGTTCAAAAAAAATAGAACGGAAAAATAGAAAGAAAAGAGAGAAAATCTGAGATAGACAAATCCCATTTCGAAAATCCGAGAGCTTGAATCTTAAGAGGAAAACCTTCTAGCTCAAATCCACTCCACTCCAAAAAGCTCAAGAGGAATCCAAAGCGTTCAAATCAAAGTCTTGGCGGATTTTCCAACTTGGAGAAAGGAGATTCATTTCTTGTTTTTCAACTCTTCTCAACTATTTCAACTACGAAGAATCGGAGCTGAGGCTTGATTCAATCCAGCAAGGAGAAGAAGAAAAGAAGAAAAGAAGAAAAGCTCAAAAGCCAACCTATCTACAAATCAGGCTTTTCTAAACCTTGTTATTCTTAATTTGTATATTTGCTCATTGAGGAGCTTTGTATTTCAAAAACAATACTATTTTGTTTGTGCCTAGTTCAATCTGGGGGATTGAACTAGAGGAGGTAGTTTTACCTCGGTTCAAGCTTGGTTAAGCTTGGGTTAGGGTTTTTGTGCTGGTGAGCCCTTGAAAACCAGCTGGGTTCGTTGTGCGCCCGGGAAAACAACAAGTTCGAGTTGTGAGCTTGTAAAACAACTCTGCTATAATCTAGGGTGATTATAGTGTGGACCCAAGTGATTCTTGGGAGTGGACGTAGGTGTTGGATACACCGAACCACTATAAAATCTTTTGTGTTTGCTGTGTTCCATTGTCTCTTTCTCTATCTCTATCTTATTCACTGCACTTTATAGTTACCTTGCATTTGCCTTCTTTAATCTCAAGCAAACTATTTTAAAAAGGCTAATTTTTTAAAGAACCCAATTCACCCCTCCCCTCTTGGGTTGCCATCTGGGCCAACAGGTGTGACGACTGCCAGCGCCACGCGCACATCCAACGTCAGCCGCCTGCCCCGCTGAGCCCACTCTCGGCTCCATGGCCCTTCGCCCAGTGGGGAATGGACATCCTTGGACCGTTCCCCCCAGCTTCAGGGCAACGGAGATTCTTGTTTGTCGCCATCGACTACTTCACCAAGTGGGTCGAGGTCGAGGCGCTGGCCAAAATCACTGAGAGAAAAGTTAAGGCTTTCTTCTGGAAGTCGATCATATGCCGCTTTGGCTTGCCTCACACCCTCATCACGGACAACGGCCGCCAATTCAACAACGAGGCATTCAAGGCCTTCTATGAGGAGCTAGGCATTCACCACCGATTCACCTCTGTCGGCCACCCCCAGACCAACGGGGAGGCTAAGGTCATGAACCGCACCATCCTCAGAGGGCTCAGGACTCGCCTAGACGGTTCCAAGGGACACTGGGTAGAAGAGCTCCCCAGCGTGATATGGGCTTACCACACAACGCCCAGAGCCCCGACGGGCGAAACTCCTTTCAGCCTCTCCTTCGGATCCGAGGCCATCATCCCCGTCGAGATCGGATTGCCCAGTCCACGTGTGGAGTCCTTCAGTGAGGAGGGCAACTCCGCACTGATCCGGGCCAACCTAGACTTCATCGACGAGGCGCATGACAGAGCGAGACTGCGCATGGCGATCTTTCGCCAGCGAGCGGTCAAGTACTACAACACCCGGGTTTGTCCCAAGGTTTTTCTCCGTGAAGACTTGGTGCTACGAAAGGCCGAGGTATCAAAGCCTACCGAGGGGGGCAAGCTATCCCCCAACTGGGAAGGTCCCTACCATGTCGCCGAGGCGTTCCACCGGGGGGCATACAAACTAGAAGAGCTTAATGGGAAGCCCATTCCATGTACCTGGAATGCGGACAACCTTCACCAATATTATCAATGATGTACTCCTAGAAGCATAAGTAATAAAAAAGGTCCTTTCTGGCGACACAGTTTGTCCTCCCTTGCACCAAGTCTCTCAAAAGGAGCTCACTGGCATCGCGGCCCACGGGACACCACTCGGCCCGGCACAGCGGTGCCCCCAAGTTGGTTAAGTCCCTAAAGGCTCCATATCCGGCTGAGTCATCACTTGGGCGGCATGCAAACCCCCAGGCTGGTTCAAAAGGAGCTCACTGGCATCGCGGCCCATGGGACACCACTCGGCCCCGGCACGGCGGTGCCTCCGAGTTGGTTAAGTCCCTAAAGGCTCCGTACCCGGCTGAGTCGCCACTTGGGCGGCACAAACTCCCAGGCTAGTTCAAAAGGAGCTCACTGGCATCGCGGCCCACGGGACACCACTCGGCCCCGGCACGGCGGTGCCCCCGAGTGGGTTAAGTCCTTAAAGGCTCCGTACCCGACTGAGTCGCCACTTGGGCAGCACGCAAACCCCCAGGCTGGTTCAAAAGGAGCTCACTGGCATCGCGGCCCACGGGACACCACTCGGCCCCGGCACGGCGGTGCCCCCGAGTTGGTTAAGTCCCTAAAGGCTCCGTACCCAGTTGAGTCACCACTTGGGCGAAACACAAACCCCCAGGCTAGTTCAAAAGGAGCTCACTGGCATCGCGGCCCACGGGACACCGCTCGGTCCCGGCACGGCGGTGCCCCCGAGTTGGTTAAGTCCCTAAAGGCTCCGTACCCAGCTGAGTCACCCCTCGTAGCGGTTCCCGCACCCCAGAGGCGGTTCAAAAGGAACCTGACGACTCTCAGCTCTCAGGTCACCCTCCGGGCTTCAAAAGACTCCCAGACTCCACGTTGAGAGAGAATTACTAGCCGCCCTCAGCTAGCCAAAGAAGGCGCGCAGACGTCCATCCGAGGCAGCGTAAGATGAAAGAGCAGATGCCAAGGTAAAAGTTATACACTCCTTTCGCTTAGCTGGTGCAGAGCACGCAAGCTCAAGGAGTGTGGGGGGCATTTGATGGAGCCAGTTGACTCCATAAAGATTAAAAAAAAAATTTCGACATCTCCAAGACTGTCGGCCCCAAAGGCCGACACCCGATGTCCCCAATGGCCGACATCTCCAAGACCGGCGCCTGCAAGGCCAGCACCTCGAAGCCCGACGGCCCCAAAGGCCGACACCCGACGGCCCCAATGGCCGACATCTCCAAGACCGGCGCCTGCAAGGCCAGCACCTCGAAGCCCGACGGCCCCAAAGGCCGACACCCGACGGCCCCAATGGCCGACATCTCCAAGACCGGCGCCTGCAAGGCTGGCACCTCGAAGCCCGACGACCCCAAAGGCCGACACCCGACGGCCCCGAGGGCCGACACCCGACGGCCCCAAAGGCCAACACCCGACGGCCCCAATGGCCGACATCTCCAAGACCGGCGCCTGCAAGGCCGACACCTTGAAGACCGTCAGCCCCAAAGGCCGACACCCGACGGCCCCGAGGGCCGACACCCGACGGCCCCAAAGGCCGACACCCGACGGCCCCAATGGCTGACATCTCCAAGACCGACGCCTGCAAGGCCAGCACCTCGAAGACTGTCAACCCAAAGGCCGACACCCAACGGCCCCAATGGCCGACACCCGACGGCCCCAAAGGCCGACACCCGATGGCACCTCGAAGCCCGACGGCCCCGAGAGCCGACACCCAACGACCCCAAAGGCCGACACCCGATGGCCCCAAAGGCCGACATCTCCAAGACCGACGGCCCCAAGGCTGACACCGATGGCCCCAAAGGCTGACACCACCAAGATCGGCACCTTCAAGGTCGGCATCTCAAAGACAGGCGACTCCGGCATGTCCAAGCGAGTTGGCCCAGGCATGTCTAAGCGAGTCGGCCCAGGCATGTCCAAGCGAGTCGACCCCGGCATCTTCCCAGCCGGCCCCGGCACCTCTCAGCCGGCCCTGGCGCTTCCATCCCAGTCAGCCCAGGCATGTCCAAGCGAGTCGACCCCAGCATCTTTCCAGCCGGCCCCGGCACCTCTTAGTCGGCCCCGGCACCTCTCATCCGGCCCCGGCGCTTCCTTCCCAGTCGGCCCCCTACGTCTCCAAGCGAGTCGACCTCGACATCTTCCCAGCCGGCCCCGGTACCTCTCAGCCGGCCTCGGCGCTTCCATCCCAGTCGGCCCCCTACGTCTCCAAGCGAGTCGACCCCGACACCTTCCCAGCCGGCCCCGACACCTCTCAGCCGGCCCCAGTGCTTCCATCCCAGGCGGCCTCGGCATCTCCAGTTCCGCCGAGTCGGCCAAGGCCATCCTAGGTCGACCCGACTCAGCCCCGGCGTCTTCTGTCCGCCGAGTCGGCCAAGGCAATCCCAGGCCAGCCCAACTCGGCCCCGGCGTCTCCAATCCCACCGAGTCGGCCAAGGCCATCCTTGGCTGGCCCGACTTGGCCCCGGCATCTCCA
>UESW01003253.1:0-31754 GCA_900491605.1 Calamus simplicifolius | reverse complement strand
ATGGGTATGCTTTTGGAAGCCAGCCGGGGAGTGGATGTTTGAGGATAACCAAGGGTGCATTAGTGGTGATGAAAGGGAGAAGGTTGGAAAATAATCTCTATCAGATGGAAGGCTCAGTGGCCATAGATGGTGCAGAGGTGCTAGCAGCGGCACAGGAGGAACAGTTGGTCTATAAACTGTGGCACTATCGAATGGGACACATGAGTGATAAAGGGCTTATAGAACTCAGCAAAAGAGGTCTGATTCCATCACTTAAGAAGGAGGACAATGACATCTGTGAGCCCTGTATTTATGGCAAACAACATAGGGTGAGATTTGCCAGCAGTTCCAAGCAGAGTGAAGGTATTCTGGAACTAGTTCACTCAGATGTATGGGGACCGGCCCCTGTGTCAGCCAGAGGTGGGGCTAAGTATTTTTTAACTTTCATTGATGACTACTCCAGGAAGGTATGGGTATATCTGATAAGAGAAAAATCAGAGGTATTTGCCCGGTTTAAAGCTTGGAGAGTTGGTGTTGAAAAGGAGACAGGAAAACCAGTGAAGTGTTTGAGATCTGACAATGGAGGGGAGTATACAAGCAATGAATTCAGAAGCTACTGTGAGGAAAATGGGATCCAACGCCATTACACAGTAAGGATGACTCCCCAGCAGAATGGTGTGGCAGAGAGGATGAATCGTACATTGACAGAGAAGGCTAGGTGTTTGAGGCTGCAGGCATCACTGCCCAAGGTCTTTTGGGGTGATGCAATTATGTTCTCTGGTTTTCTTGTTAACAGGTCCCCTAATAGAAAACTTGATGGAGGCATTCCAGAGGAGATCTGGAGTGGGAAGAAGGTGGAGCTTGGACACCTAAGGATTTTTGGTTGCCCAGCCTATGCACATGTGGAGGCAACTGAAAGGAGCAAGCTGGACCCAAAATCACAAAGGCTGATCTTCATCGGGTATCCACAGGGAGTTAAAGGCTATTTGCTATGGAGTTCAGATTCACAGAAGTGTATCATCAGTAGAGACATTATTTTTGATGAGAAGAGCATCTTGAAGAGGTCAGAGATTGCAGATGGAGCTGAAAAGGCTGAACAGGACAGCAGTGGACAGCATTGGCTGACAGGTGATGTACCTTCTACTTCTACTTCAAAACATGCTTCTTTTGAGGTGGAGTTTGGTATGAATGTTCCAATACATGTAAAGGATCAGCCAGAAGAGCCATCAATCCAAAGGAGGTGCAGGTGGAGTCACACACTTCAGCTTTGAGAGATGATCAAAGGGGTGTGGCACTACACAAGGCAAAGCGTACCATCATCAAACCTGCTCGGTATCGCATTGATGACATGATTTCCTATGCTCTAATCACTGCAAATGAAGATCCAGAGACCTTCCAAGAAGCCATGGAAAGTTCAGAAAGAGACTCATGGATGCAGGCCATGATGGAGGAGATGGAGTCCCTGGAAAAGAACAAGACATGGCAGCTAGTGGATCTACCTAGAGATGCTCGGGCCATTGGTTCAAAATGGGTGTTCACAAAGAAGGAGGCACCTTCAGAGCAAGGTGGAGTCAGATACAAAGCAAGGCTTGTTGCTAAGGGGTTCTCACAGAGAGAGGGAGTGGACTACACAGAGGTATTCTCTCCAGTGGTACGTCATGCTTCAATTCGTGTGTTGTTATCTCTCGTAGCACAACATGGTATGGAGTTGCAGCAGATGGACGTGAAGACGGCTTTCTTACATGGGAGTCTAGAGGAGAGGATATACATGAAGCAACCAGAGGGTTTCAAGGAATCTGGATTGGAAGAAAAAGTGTGTCTACTAAAGAAATCGCTCTATGGTTTGAAGCAGTCACCCCGTCAGTGGTACAAAAGGTTTGACACTTTTATTTTGGGCCTTGGATTTTCTAGATGTGAACATGATACTTGTGTCTATGTGAAAGATGTGGATGAGGATGATGCACTGTATCTCCTTCTGTATGTGGATGATATGCTCATTGCCAGCAGGAGTGTTGAAGCAGTGAATAGACTGAAATATGCATTATCAACAGAATTTGAAATGAAGGATTTGGGGTCAGCTAGGAAGATACTTGGGATGGAAATTTACAGAGATAGGACCAAGGGAATTCTACACTTGTCATTGGGTGGATATATTCACAAGGTGTTGGAGAGGTTTGGGATGGATAAGGCCAAACCAGTTGGAACACCTTTGGCTAGTCACATGTCTCTTTCTAAGTTACAGAACCCCCAGACAGATGAAGAGAAAGAGTACATGGAGAGAGTTCCATATGCCAGTGCCGTGGGCAGCATTATGTATGCTATGGTGTGTTGCAGGCCTGACATAGCATATGCAGTGAGCCAGGTGAGCAGATTCATGGCGAACCCAGGGAAGGAGCACTGGAAGGCACTCAAGTGGATTTTGAGGTACCTTCAGGGAACTCGTGGACTTGGTCTAATTTTTGGGCAGCAAGATGGATCTAAGGAGAAATCTAATATCCCAAGTAAGTCATTAGGTCCATTGGAAGGATTTGTGGATGCAAATTTTGCAGGTGATCTGGATACAAGAAGGTCTACCACAGGGTATGTGTTCAGCATGTATGGTGGATTAATTTCTTGGAGATCAACCCTTCAACCTATTACAGCTTTGTCTACAACAGAAGCTGAGTATATAGGGATTACAGAGGCTGCCAAGGAGGCTCTTTGGTTGAAGAGACTCATCATGGAAATGGGGGTGAAGCAGGGTACAGTATTGTTACACAGTGATAGTCAGAGTGCCCTGCAGTTGGCTCAGAACCCAATCTATCATGCACGCACAAAGCATATAGATGTGAGGTATCACAGGATCAGAGAATTGGTGGAAGAAGGTGAAGTGGAGCTGGTAAAAGTTCATACAAAGAAGAACCAGGCAGATGCACTTACGAAGACTCTTCCACGGGATAGCTTTCTCTCATGTGTGACACTGATGGGTCTGAGGGAATGTGCAGATTTTTCAGCAGCTTTGAAGCACCAAGGTGGAGATTGTAGAGCCTGGTGTGGTACTCCAAAGCTTAAATCCTAGGGTGGAGGTTTGTAGGCTCCACAGGGTTAAGGCCCAGGTTGTTGGGTCTTGAGGGGGCTAGTCTATCATTGGGCTGGGTTTGGGCCCAAGGTGTGGGTTGGTCCAAGGGAGTTTTTTAGGGTTTATTATCCATATAATAAGGCACCGGTTCATGTGTGGTGCTGGTTTTATTTTGGTGGCCGTCATGGGGACGGGTTATATATAGTCATGTAACGATGATGATTATAGATGAATGAAAGAAACCCTTTTCTCCCTAGAATAAGCTATCCCTTCTCTTCCTCCTCTTTCTTTCTCACATATAGATGCCCTAGGTTTCTAGGGTTTTATTGCTGCCATCTCTGCCCTAGCCATCTTCTTGGAGCCGCCTCTCTCAAGGAAGGAGAAGGAAGAAACCCTAGCAGTACCTTCTCCTTGGGCAGCGTCTCTTGATTTTCTGGATCAGATCTGAAGGTTCACGTGAGGAAGAAGAGAGGCCACGACCCTCTCTTACAATCTTGGGGTGCAAGAAACCAAGAAAATCCTAGTTGCTAATCAATCTGGAAGATTACCAAGATCAAGATCCAAAATTCTGCTGCAGAATTTCAGCAGGGATATCATATCGCTTCCGCATCTCCACACAACTTAGGGCTGGTCGAATGCCTGCTATGCTCCAAGGGTAGAAAGAGGACGATCCACCCTTCACGTGGCTATGGTCACTACTAACAACTCATGCAGCATGAGAAAATTCATGCTTCAAACACCATCGTCTAACCAAAGTCTTCTCGTCGCAGGGCTAGCCGGCGGTGCAGAGGAATTTCCGGCAATAGATTTGGACCGCCCAGGATTTCTCCTAAAAAACATGAGTCAAAGATTGTGGTCCGGACCGGGAGATTCCCCTCTAGGGTAATGCTGCTTGTGCTCGGTTTCTATTGGATTCGCGAGTCCCATCGGAGTTTCTTCGACAAGGTATGAACTCGATGATATTAGAGATTCTTTTTCTTCTCCTTCTTTTTCACGATAAGTATCTTGTCGCGTTTGATGTCAATTTAATGATGTAAAGATTTTTCTTAAATTATTTTCTTGTCGGGTTCAGGCTATCAACTATGATTTGACTGCAGAACATTATAAAATGACTGTGGATTGATCGATACCCTGTGAATGGAGAAGTTGAAGCCATATCGTGTTGATTTAGAGGGTATTTGCTTGAAGAACTACTTGGTTTATGTTGAGAAAATTTGAAAATGGATAATTTTTTTTTTTTTTGAAATGAAGCATCACATTGCTTCAGCTTCCGAAGCGAGAATTGCCGCGGGGGAGTCCACGACTATTCCCTAAACATATCCACAAACATCGACTTAGTTTATTTCAACAAAATCTCAATAGTTTACATTCTAGGGGACAATTATTGTGTACTCCATTTAGCCGCACCAAATTTTGAATTAGACTATGGAAATAAATATTAGTAACGGGGAACCAACGAGTTAGACATGCCAAATAAGTAAATTTATGGCGACATTGTAAATGCTAATGGACTGGCTATGAACTATTCGTAGTGGTCTTCATTCCTGAGCTACTTCTGTGGGGATTTTTTCTAGCTTCTTCCCTTGGTGGTTTCTTAACATAGATATATATAAACATGATATCATGGAAAGCAGGTTTATGAAAACGAGAGGGATAATATTAATTTTTATTCCAAAGAAGGGGATGTCTGTTTTTTCAATAACTTATTCTTCAGGTTTGATAATGTATCGATTTTCTTACAAAATAGTTTTATGGAAATTAATTAATCAAGCATATTCATAAGAGAGAATCTCTCTCTCTCTCTCTCTTTCTCTCTCTCTTTTTGAAGTCTAGTTTGACAACAAAGCAGCCATTTTAGTTACTTTCAGTAGTAAGGTTTTAAATCTTGTAGGATGGGATTATTTCTGTTTTTTATGAAACAGGACATATCTCCATCTCACCCCATTCCAAGTGATTAGAACGCTGTGCTGACGATGATAGTATTGCCTGATATTTGGGATAGTAATTCTTCTTGGTGTCCTATGGAATGTCCTGATGAGATCTGAAATCATGCTTAGCAGTAAGTTCTAGTGTAGCTGCAAGGAGCTTTAGTTGTATCATACCCTATGAAACAATTGGTGGCCTTAGAGCCCTCATTATTAAAGTATTTTTTACTTTTTTTTTTTTAAAGGTAAAGAGGGTAATCAAAGAAGGCTGCTCATCTTTATAGATTCTATTTGAGTTCCTGCTTTTAATTTCATCATAGATTTCTTTTTGTTTTTGTTCATGTATTTCTTGTAAACTATGTACCATGACCTCAAGCTTTTTCCCTTTTTGAAGTTCTTTATGCTTGCTTCTTTTAGATTACTACCTAAAGAGAATGGAAAGGTCAGCTTGCATCTCCTTTCTAAACAATGGTTTTGATTGAGACATTAGCCTAATCTAGTAAATTTGCTCTTGAGGGGGTGCACCAGCTCCTTTGCCTTCAAATGCTTGGATTTGTGGTCCTTGGAAGTGAGATCAATGACAAGCATTTGGCAGAGTAGAAGACAAGTCCTAGAATTCACTCTTCAAATGCTTCTTTTTCTGCCTATATGTCCCCAAACTACATTTCAATCATTAGGTTTTCTTCTTCTTGTTGGAGTGGAGAGGTAAACATGATACGCTTGGACCTAAGTGGTCAAGCAAGTGTGGCTGAGGTGGAACAGGAAAGTAGGGGTAGCTTCTGTTTTCATCTTTTAAATTTCGAAGGGTCATGAGGTTATGGACAGTTTCATCTCTGGAATGCTCAACCTATGGTTTTTTAAGTTCTAGAACAAACTCTTGAAATTTGCTTATATTTTTGGGTTAGATTACTTTCTCATAAATTTGCTCATCTAGCTAATTGTAGAGAATCCTTTAACAGAATTTCTCTCTTAAAAGGACAAATTAAACTTGATCAACAAATACATCTACAGTGTTCCCACTATCAACTACATCTTCCACCACTAATTAGATATTAATTTGCTTGGCAGCACAATCATTTTTATTTGTTGGCCAATAGCCTTGAAATATTCATATTCTGGTCCAACGAACGTGCACCTTGCAATACCCTTCTCCTAATGAAGGCCAATCTTTTAATTTCAATTTCGAATGTTGATCCCTTTGAAATGGTCCAAAAGTTGCTGAAGATATAGAGAATGATGGTGAATTGTATTCTGGTGGATGTGGAGATTTAAATGCCGATATCTTGTTAATGAAATTTCCATTTGACAGAACTTCCTACTATGGTGGATCAACTCTTTGGATTAGTTAGCGAACACTTAGAATCATAGCAAACATAGCTAAAGTTCTCTTACTAAACTGTTAGTAGAAATCCACAGTTTTGTCATGACCACATTATGTTCTATATTTGTGAGATAAATTCTTGTTTTGTTCTTTTACTTCAACGGATAGTACAGCATATTAAATTCTTAACTTTTCTTCAACTGCCTTTTTTAGCCATAGTAAAAGGATTAATAATTGCTGTTTCACTATTTCTGCCTTTTGCTCACTGCCGATTGTAAAGGCTGTTACTTGTTTTTTGTTTTTATTTTAATGCAAAATGCTTTTCTTGTCATTCTATACAAGTTGAAACAATACTATCAGGCAAACTGATAATCTTTAGCACTGTGAAATTCTGACACTCGAGGAGTATTTTGCAGAATATGATCTTCAGATATTCATGAAATTATCTATTATTCACGAGTCCTAAAATGTTTTCTAGTCACTCTTTCAATTTTACCCAGGATGAATGCACAGAGCAGCCTGATGAATCTGAAAGGCCAGCAGTGATAGTGTCCAATCACGTATCTTACGTGGATATTCTCTATCATATGTCATCATACTTTCCAAGTTTTGTTGCAAAGGTAGGTTGAAGTCTTGTTAATGTATCTAGGCAGCATCAAACCAGAAATTGCATACTTTTTAATTTTATTCTGACATACTCTCTCCCATTTTCACAAACAAAAATATCCTGGATTTCATTGATGAAGAGATCAGTGTCCCGGCTTCCCCTTGTTGGTCTCATCAGTTAGTGATGTATATCATTTGCTCTGTTGTTTCTTATAAATGACTATGCCAGCTGGACCTTAATTTGGTAAATTCACCATTTATGTCTATGGCACTGTTATTTTATATATGAGCATTCCTTTTTTCTAAAAAAAATTTCAGCATTCATATGTAGTCTATAGTGATATTCTGTTGATATATTTCTCAATTATTTGTTGGTTTGATAAATGTTATGCTGTCAAATTTAAAACTAAAAGTTAGAGTTGTCTCATTGAGAGCCTGGGATTACTGTATACTGATGTGATATATTGATTATTATGTGCTTTTCCCTCATATGGTGTTACTGCAGCATAATTATAAGTAGGGGCAGAAGTAGACTTTTCCTTAGATGGTTCCAACAATGTGGTTGATATGAAAACATGGTTGCTGAGAGATGCACCCGATACAAAATATTGGAATATGTTCCCTCCTTCCTGCTTGTTTCCTACTTTTGCATGTGTAAAATCGTTTTTCATGTTCCCTTTCTTACACCAATTCCCAAACTTAGGTTATTGCTCCTTCACTTTATGTCTTAGAGTGACTTTATTTCATCATGCTACATGCATGGTTGATATTCTAAAACATACGGTGACTATTAAGAAGACTCACAACATTTTAATAAGTTCTATCACTTAGGACTTGCTGTGTCTGATAAGGGAATTAAAAAAAATAACTGAAGGGGCATTGAAAGTGCTTTGAGATGGTCGTTAGAAAAGGGATCTGGGTGATGTTTGTGCAACTGAATTCTCATGAAGCATTTAAATCTGGAAAAAAAGGTGAGAGAAAACACAACAAGAGTTATGGAGGAAAACTAATCTGGTGGCTTTAGCCATTGTAACCCACACTATGGTTGTTCCTTGATATAGTGCCATGTTCTGTTCTGCAGCATCATGAACAGAACATCGCAAGTAATTGATTTCAAGAACAACATCAAATAAACATAAGCTTGGTTTCATTAGCTATCGCACCTTAATCCTTAGCTTAATTTTTAGACCAGCTTCTCCTTTCATATTAAAGACTGGAAAAACCAATAGTACTGCCTCTGATGTCTTTTAGATAACAATTTTAAGTTAAGCTTGACTTCTATAATTAGCCATAATGACAGACCAATGAACTTTGTCATTTAGTCTTTATAAATCCTTCCTGTTCATTCTTGTGAGAGACTAAGATTGTGAACCTTCGTAATTAGTCTTCAGAAATTTCATTAAGAATTTCTCCTCTCTTGATTCTGTGTATTCTATATCTATCTAAGCTATTGAGTTTTTTTAATGATATCTCATGTTGCTGATGCATGATCACTCGTCCTTCAAGTAGTTCTCTATTGCTTTATAATTGCATTTTCTAAACAACTTCATACTCATCCGTCATTCCTAAATGTACCACCATACCATCCAATTGTTCTCATCTTTTTCTTCTTTGCTACGCCTGTCATGTTAACATGCATTTTACATTGGCTAACAATTAGGCCCACACATCATCATCAACCCAACTGTTTGTCATATAAAATTAATTCAGACCAACATACAACTCAACTCAACTCAACTCATCCGAGCCTTTTCCCAGCTACATGAATTTGCTTCCTTCACTCTGCTCTATTAAGGATATGCCTGCTTACATGGCCAATGTCTTTCCTTTCTATCTTCCAAGGAATTGAAACTATAATTGTGGGGTATCTCTGTTAATATCGAATGCCATTTGTGAATCTAAGAAATAAACTAGGTCTTATTTTTCTTAATATTTCCACTAAAATTAGATTCATATTAGTTCTACAAATTCTTTTGTATCCTTCCTTTTCCAAAACTTTCTTACTCCTACCATCCCATCTAGCGATTGTATGCACTGTTTGCAAGTTGCATATATAATGAAAACTGGAATATTAAAAACATACTTCATTTAAGACAAGCATAAGTCTTCAATCCTGAATGCAGTTTTACTGCAACTTGAATGTTGAAACTTGCCTATTTGATCGCAACATTTTCTTGCACAACATTTTTTTATTTATTATTGCTCTAAGCATGCCTTTTCATCATGGTGCCTGCCAAATTACCTTGAGCTATTTTTTATATTTTCTTAGTAATTTTGTAGTTTATTACAAAAAATGAAAAACAAATAGTGGCAATGTATTTATACGTGGTTTGTCAAGCTTGAATGGCTGTGTATGCTTCTCTTGTCAAGCTTTGTATTGCTTTTTCTCAAGATACCCTCAATCCTGTAGAAATTGTTAGTGAGCAAATCGATCTACACTATTTTAATAACAATTTATGCATCTATGCCATGAATAATTCTATCTATCCACCTGATGATGATCGATCACCCCTCCTGGACGTCGGGAACGGAGGTGCTTCTTCACCGGGTTGCCTGCAAGGAAGTCCCAAGACCGGAGAGGGTTCTCCGGTGGGACCCTCCGATACCCAAGTTAGTGACAGAGGTCACAGTAAAGAGGGAGCTCGAGAGAGCTCTTGAGGAGGGAGAGGTCTCAGAAGGATCAGATAGTTCCTTTGAGAGTTAGGGCATCGAGTGCCTAAAATGTATGTTACCTGGTTCTCGATGTCATCTACCCTTTTATAGGGGTTGACGCTGGCACCATCACGTGGGTTTTCGTGAAGTCAGGAGGTCTGCTGAGCCGTTGCGTGAATCTGGGCTGGTTGGTGGGTTACGTCCCATCAGCAGCTGGGCCGTTGGGCGGTGCACGTCGTGCGTCTGACGTTGTTGGGTGGCACACGTCAGAGAGGTGGTTTTTTGAACCACTGGGGCTGATCTGGCGGGAGCCGAGGGGTTCCGTCTTGTCAGGGCCGAGCTAGGTCGACCTGAGATGGCCGGGGCCCATCCCGCCGGCAAGGCAGCGCCGGGGCGGGGCCGAATCGGCGGACTTGTAGACGACGGGGCCGAGTCAGACCGGTCGGGAACGACCTTGGCCGACTCGGTAGGACTGGAGATGCTGGGGCCGAGTCGGGCTGGCCGGGGACGGCCTTGACCGATTCGGCGGGATTGGAGACGCCGGGGCCGAGTTGGCCTGGCCGGGGATGGTCTTGGCCGACTCGGCGGGACTGGAGACGCCGGGGCCGAGTCGGGCTGGCCGGGGATGGCCTTGGCCGACTCGGCGGGACTGGAGACGACGGGGCCGAGTCGGGCTGGCCGGGGGCGGCCTTGGCCGATTCGGCGGGACTGGAGATGCCCGGGCCGAGTCGGGCTGGCCGGGGGCGGCCTTGGCCGACTCGGCGGGACTGGAGACGCCGGGGCCGAGTCGGGCTGGCCAGGGACGGCCTTGGCCGACTCGACGGGACTGGAGACGCCGGGGTCGAGTCGGGCTAGCCGGGGACGGCCTTGGCCGACTCGACGGGACTGAAGATGCCGGGGCCGAGTCGGGCTGGCCGGGGGCGGCCTTGGCCGACTCGGCGGGACTGGAGACGCCGGGGCCGGCTAGGAATGTGCCAGGGTTGGCTAGCTTGAAGACGCCAGGGCCGGCTAGGAATGTGTCGGGGCCGCCTGGTTTGGAGACGCCGGGGCCGGCTAGGAATGTGCCGGGGCCGCCTGGCTTGGAGACGCCAGGGCCGGCTAGGAATGTGTCGGGGCCGCCTTGCTTGGAGACGCCAGGGCCGAGTCAGGCCGGCCAGGGATGGCCTTGGCCGACTCGACGGGGACTGGAGACGACGGGTAAAGTGTCGGGGCTGGAGGCCGACGCTGGAGCCTATCGGCCTTTGGCCAGCGCTGAAGGCCGACGCTGGTGGCCGGCGCTGGAGGCTATCGGCCTTAGGGGCCGTCGAGAGTCGGTCTTGGAGATGTCGGCCTTTGGGGCCGTCGGGTGTCGGCCTTTGGGGCCGTCGGGCACCAGTCTTGGAGATGTCGGCCTTTGGGGCCGTCGGATGTCGGCCTTTGGGGCCATCGGGCACCGGTCTTGGAGATGTCGGCCTTTGGGGCCGTCGGGTGTCGGCCTTTGGGGCCGTCGGGCACCGGTCTTTGGGGCCGTCCAAAAATTTTATTTTTTGTGGGGTCAACTGGCCCCATCAAATGCCCCCCACACTCCTTGAGCTTGCGTGCCTCGCACCGGCTAAGCAAAAGGAGTGTAGAACTTTTACCCTGGTACCTTGTGCTGCCTTGGTGAGACGTCTGCGCGCCTTCTTTGGTTGGCTGAGGCAGGCTAGTAATCCTTTCCCAATGCAGGGTCCGGGAGTGAACCCCGGAGGGTGACCTGAGAGCTGGGCGTCGTCAAGTTCCTTTTGAACCGCCTCGGGGGTGTGGAACCGCTGCGAGGAGCGATTCAGCCGGGCACGGAGCCTTTAGGGACTCAACCAACTCGGGGGCACCGCCGTGCCGGGATCGAGTGGTGTCCCGTGGGCCGCGATGCCAGTGAGCTCCTTTTGAACCAGTCTGGGGGTTTGTGTTCCGCCCAAGTGGTGACTCAGCCAGGTACGGAGCCTTTATGGTCTTAACCAATTCGTGGGCACTGCCGTGCCAGGGCCGAGTGGTGTCCCATGGGCCGCGATGCCAGTGAGCTCCTTTTGAACCAGCCTGGGGGTTTGTGTTCCACCCAAGTAGCGACTCAGCCGGGTACGAAGCCTTTAGGGTCTTAACCATCTCGGGAGCACCGTCGTGCCGGGGCCGAGTGGTGTCCCGTGGGCCGCGATGCCAGTGAGCTCCTTTTGAACCAGCCTGGGGGTTTGTGTTCCGCCCAAGTGGTGACTCAGCCGGGTACGGAGCCTTTAGGGTCTTAACCAACTCGAGGGCACCGTCGTGCTGGGGCCGAGTGGTGTCCCGTGGGCCGCAATGCCAGTGAGCTCTTTTTGAACCAGCCTGGGGGTTTGTGTTCCGCCCAAGTGGCGACTCAGCCGGGTATGGAGCCTTTAGGGTCTTAACCAACTCGAGGGCACCGCCGTGCCAGGGCCGAGTGGTGTCCCATGGGCCGCAATGCCAGTGAGCTCCTTTTGAACCAGCCTGGGGGTTTGTGTTCCATGCAAGTGGCGACTTAGCCGGGTACGGAGCCTTTAGGGTCTTAACCACCTCGGGGGCATCGCCGTGCCGGGGCCGAGTGGTGTCCCGTGGGCCGCGATGCTAGTGAGCTCCTTTTGAGAGACTTGCGCAAGGGAGGACAAACTGTGTCGCCAGAAAGGACCCTTTTTCTTTATTACTTATGCCTCTGGGAGTACATCATTGATAATATCGGCGGAGGTTATCCGCATTCCAGGTACATGGAATGGGCTTCCCGTCGAGCTCTTCTAATTTGTATGCCCCCCGGTGGAATGCCTCGGCGACACGGTATGGGCCCTCCCAGTTGGGGGATAGCTTGCCCCCCTCGGTAGGCTTTGATACCTCGGCCTTTCGTAGCACCAAGTCTCCGCGGCGAAAAACCTTTGGACGAACCCGGGCGTTGTAGTACTTGGCTGCTCGCTGGCGAAAGGTCACCATGCGCAGTCTCGCTCTGTCATGCGCCTCGTCGATGAAGTCTAGGTTGGCCCGGATCAGTGCGGAGTTGCCCTCCTCACCGAAGGACTCCACACATGGACTGGGCAATCCGATCTCGACGGGGATGACGGCCTCGGATCCGAAGGAGAGGCTGAAAGGAGTTTCGTCCGTCAGAACTCTGGGCGTTGTGTGGTAAGCTCATATCACACTGGGGAGCTCTTCTACCCAGCGTCCTTTGGAGCTGTCCAGGCGAGTCCTGAGCCCTCTGAGGATGGTGCGGTTCATGACCTCAGCCTCCCCGTTGGTCTGGGGGTGGCCGACAGAGGTGAATCGGTGGTGAATGCCTAGCTCCTCGTAGAAGGCTTTGAACGCCTCATTGTTGAATTGGCGGCCATTGTCCGTGATGAGGGTGTGAGGCAAGCCAAAGCGGCATATGATCGACTTCCAGAAGAAAGCCTTAACCTTGCTCTCGGTGATTTTGGCCAATTCCTCGACCTCGACCCACTTGGTAAAATAGTCGATGGCGACTAGCAAGAACTTCCGCTGCCCCGAAGCTGGGGGGAATGGTCCAAGGATGTCCATTCCCCACTGGGCAAAGGGCCATGGAGCCGAGAGTGGGCTCAGCGGGGTAGGCGACTGACGCTGGATGTGCGCGTGGCGCTGGCAGCCGTCGCACCTTTGAACTAGCTTGGTCGCGTCCTCCTTCATAGTGAGCCAGAAGTACCCCTGGCGAAGGGCCTTCTGGGCTAAGGATCTGCCCCCCAGATGGTTCCCGCAAATGCCCTCGTGGATTTCTCTGAGGATGTAGTCGGCATCGGCGGGGCCTACGCACTTAAGCAACGGATAGGAGAATGACCTTCTGTACAGGCGCCCGTCGAGGAGGATGAACTTGGAGGCCCTCCACCTGAGTAATCTGGCTTCATCGCGGTCGTCAGGGAGGGTGTCGTCGGTGAGGTAGCGGACATAGGCGTCCATCCATGTGGATTCCGGGGTGAGCGGGAGGACTTCCTCGCGCCTTCTATACTGGGCCTTTCCAGATATTCGATGTAGGTGTCTCTTGTCAGGCCGTCGGCGGAGGTAGCCAGTCGAGAGAGGACGTCGGCCTTTGCGTTTTCATTTCGGGGGATGTAACTGATGCTGAAGTAGGACAGTGAGGAGGTCAAGAGTTGAACCTTTTTCAGGTATTGCGCCATAACGGGGTCGCGCGCCTCATACTCTCCGTTGATTTGCCCGGAGACGAGTTGCGAGTCCGTGTAGGCTCTGAGGTGCTTTGCTCCAACCTCCTGGGCTAATCTTAACCCGGCCAGCAGGGCTTCGTACTCCGCTTGGTTATTGGTGGCTTCAAAAAGAAATCTCAGGGCACACTCGGTTCTCTCTCCTTTCGGCCCGGCAAGAATGAGGCCTGCGCCACTCCCTTGAGAATTCGATGCGCCGTCCACATGGAGGATCCAGGTCTCTCCATCACCTCTCGGCTCGGGCCTGGGCTGCTCCCCAGGGACCCCCTTGAGATCCTCTTCCGCCCAAGTGCACTCGACCAAGAAGTCGGCCAGGACCTGGGACTTCAAGGCCGGTCATGCCTGGAAGGAGATGTCAAATTTCCCCAGCTTGATGGCCCATTTGGCGAGTCGACCCGAAGTATCCGGACGGGCCAGGAGGGCTCAGAGAGGTTGGTCCGTGAGCACCACGATAGGATGGGCTTGGAAATACGGGCGAAGGCGCCGGGCAGAAACTATCAAGGCGAAAATGACTTTCTCCGTTTTGGAATACCTGACCTCGGCGTCGTGTAGGACCTTGCTCACGTAGTAGAGTGGCCTTTGGGTTCCGTCAGCGTCAAGGCGCACCAGGACCGAGCTGACGGCTTCAGAGGAGGCGGCTAAGTAAAGGAAGAGACTCTCCCCGTCTCTCGGTTTGGAGAGGAGCGGTGGGAAGGATAGGAACGCCTTTAAGCCGTCGAAAGCTTCTTGGCAGTCGTCCGTCCACGCAAAACCGTTCACCTTCCGCAGGGCCTTGAAGAAAGGCAAGCACCTCTCGGCCGATCTGGAGAGGAAACGACTTAGAGCCGCTACCCTTCTTGTTAGCCGTTGCACCTCCTTCTTGTTGGATGGCGACCTCATGTCAAGTATGGCGCTGATCTTCTCTGGGTTCGCCTCGATTCCGCACTAGGTCACCATAAAGCCCAAAAATTTATCTGCCGTGACCCCAAAAGCGCACTTCTTAGGGTTCAGCTTGACTTAGAAGTGACGGAGGTTGTTAAAAGTTTCTTCCAGGTCAGAGATGTGGTCAGCGGCACGGGTGCTCTTCGTCAGCATGTCGTCCACATAGATTTCCATGTTCCGGCCGAGCTGGTCCTAGAACACCTTGTTCATCAGCCGTTGATAGGTCGCTCCCGCATTCTTGAGGCCGAAAGGCATCACCTTGTAATAGTAAATGCCTTTCTCTGTCACGAAGGAGGTGTGCTCCTCGTCGCTGGGGTCCATCCTTATCTGGTTGTATCCGGAGAAGGCGTCCATGAAGATGAGAAGCTCATGACCAGAGGTGGAATCGACCAGCTGGTCAATTCTCGGCAAGGGAAAGCTGTCTTTTGGGCACGCCTTGTTGAGGTCAGTGAAGTCTATACAGATTCTTCAGCTCCCGTTTGCCTTGCGCACCATGACTACGTTGGCTAGCCAGCTTGGGTAGTGCGCCTCCCGAATGTGGCTGGCGCTGATCAGCTTGTTGACTTCTTCATCAATCGCCCTTTGTCGGTCGGGGGCAAAGCTCCTCTTCTTTTGACGGATTGGACGGTGGCGCGGGTCGATGTTGAGCTTGTGGGTGATGACTCCGGAGGGATGCCGGGCATGTCAGACGCTGACCAGGCGAAGACGTCCGAGTTAGCCCGCAGGAAAGCTAAGAGGCGCTCCCGGTCTTCCAGGGGGAGGAGTCCGCCCATACGGATGGTCCTTGCTGGGTCATCGCTAAGGGGGAAAGTCAGGAGGTGCTCAGCGGGCTCCCCTCCTGTGGCGGAATCTCTAGGGTCGGATGCTTCCAGGGCCGAGCCGGCATCCAAAGGGCTTGACGCCGCATGATAGCAAGGTAAGACCGGGCTTATCTCCCCACGCATTTCTCCGACTCCTTCACTGGTGGGAAACTGCACTAGTAGATGTCGGGTGGAGATAACTGCGTCCAAAAGATTCAGGCCGGGACACCCAAGAATGGCGTTGTATGCCAAAGGGACCCTCACAACTAGCAATTTCATGATCACGGTGCTTTGGCATGGCGGGGTTCCGGCCGTTACAGGCAAGGATATTTGCCCTCGATCCTCACAGAGTCTCCAGTGAATCGACTAGCGGGGTCGCCACGGGCTGAAGGGAGTCAACAGATAAACCCATCCGAACAAAGGCGTCGTAAGTAAGGATGTCAGCTGAGCTGCCACTATCAACTAAAATCCTTTTTACAGGGTGCTTGCGATCGTCATAGCGACGACTACGCCTTCATTGTTTACATTCTCCATTACAGCCGTCTCCCCCCGGGGCATTACATTATTTGGAGCATCCTCTCCCCTCTGCCGCTTGGGCACGGAGGCTGACCCCCAGGACACCATTCCGACAGTCCGCTCTGTGGGGGTGTTGTCAACGGCGGCTTGAGCTGGTGGAGGCCCCATGATGGCCGGCAGCGGCTGTGGCGTCTTCTAGACGTACTTGCCAAGGTAGCCCCGTTGGATGAGCTCCTCGATGGCCCATTTCAAGCTGTAGCAGCTATCGGTGTCATGGCCGTAGTCCCGGTGGAATCGATAGTAGCGGCTTCTGTCGCGGGATACACCCTTCTTCATGGAGGGAGGACGTTGAAGGTAGGGCTTGCCCTCGATCTCCATCAGGATGTTGGATCGAGGGGCGAGGAGAGGAGTGAGCTTACCCTCTTCGGAGACAGGGCTCCGGCGCCTGTTGTCGGACCGGCGAGGTGGGTCGGATCGGCGATGTCGAGGAGGTCCGCTCGGCTCAGGGCGAGCAAATTTGTGGCTGGAGCCCTTCGAAGACTCCCGGCGAGTGAGGTCAGCTTCATCTGCTTGGATGTACTTCTGGGCCCGGAGGAGGAGGTCGGAGTAAGAGCTCGGGAGCTTCTTGTCCAAGGAGAAGGTGAAGCGGGACGGAAGGAGTCCCGCTTCAGCGCCAGGGTGGCCACCGCATCATCGAGATGGAAGACCTCGAGGGCGGCAGTTTTGAATCGGGACACAAAGTCCTGCAGGGACTCTCCTTCCTTCTGGCGGATGGAGAAGAGGCTGTCCGCCACCCTTGGGATCCGGCGGCAGGCATCAAAGTGGGCCAGGAATGCCCTCTCCAGCTCCCAGAAGGAGTCTATGCTATGGGGGGACAGGCGTGAATGCCACGCACGGGCGGCCTTCCGCAAGGTCGCAGGAAGGCCTTGCAGAGAAGGGCGTCTGAGGTGTCCTGAACTTGCATCATGGCCTTGTAGCTCTCGAGGTGGTCGAGAGGGTCGGTCGTACCGTCATACGGGTCCACTTGGGGGAAGCAGAACCTGGAGGGGACTGGTTCCTCCAGTATGCGGCGGGTGTAAGGGGGACGAGTGTCAAACTCTTCCTCCGGCTGGTGGTTTATCTTTCTGGCGAGCTCATCGAGGCACCGGTTGTACTCATCCAGGCATTCCTCCGCCTAGCGGTTGATCGTCGGAGCCCTTCGAGATGGCTCGGAGGAAGAAGAAGAAGAGGAAGCAAAAGATAGAGATGGAAGTCGGGACTTCCTCCTGAGTTCCTCGTGATGATGTGGCTTGGGAGGAAGCTCGCTGGGGCCGTGGCTAGGGGACCGTGGCCGCTTGGAAGGCTCGCGACAAGGCTTCCTGGGGGAAGCCTGACGTCGGCCGGTCCCTCACCGGGGGGAGCCTCCCCTCGCCGACTGCTGACTGGCGGGGGGAGCAGTTTGGTGCTGGGTGGCCACGGACTGCTGCTGCTGGAGTCCGTGGACCATGGTAGTGAGATTCTGAACTTGCTGGGAGAGGGTTGCCAGCTGCTCCGCCGTCTGGACAGCGGCGTCTGGTGGCGGGCTGGCAACCGGAAGGTTGGCAGCAGGAGGACCGGCCTCCTGCTGCCCAGCTGGCGGGATGAGCCTAGCCGGACAGCTGACAGAGGCATCCCGAGCTCGCGTCACCACCATGGCTTCTGGGAGAAAAGAGGGGACGAAGGATGTAGCTCCGGGAGATCGTTCGCTACTTTTTCTTAGTCCTCCTTCCTGGCGCGCGCCAATTTGATGACGCTCGATCACCCCTCCTGGACGTCGGGAACGAAGGCGCTTCTTCTTCACCGGGTTGCCTGCAAGGAAGTCCCAAGACCGGAGAGGGTTCTCCGGTGGGACCCTCCGATGCCCAAGTTAGTGACAGAGGTTACAGTAAAGAGGGAGCTCGAGAGAGCTCTTGAGGAGGGAGAGGTCTCAGAAGGATCAGATAGTTCCTTTGAGAGTTAGGGCATCGAGTGCCTAAAATGTCTGTTACCTGGTTCTCAACGTCATCTACCCTTTTATAGGGGTTGACGCTGGCACCATCACGTGGGTTTTCGTGAAGTCAGGAGGTCTGCTGAGCCGTTGCGTGAATCTGGGCTGGTTGGTGGGTTACGTCCCATCAGCAACTGGGCTGTTGGGCAGCGCACGTCGTGCGTCTGACGTTGTCGGGTGGCACACGTCAGAGAGGTGGTTTTTTGAACCACTGGGACTGATCTGGCGGGAGCCGGAGGGTCCCGTCTTGTCAGGGCCGAGCTGGGTCGACCTGAGATGGCCGGGGCCCATCCCGCCGGCAAGGCAGCGCCGGGGAGGGGCCGAATCGGCGGACTTGTAGACGACGGGGCCGAGTCGGCCGGTCGGGGACGGCCTTGGCCGACTCGGCGGGACTGGAGATGCCGGGGCCGAGTCGAGCTGGCCGGGGATGGCCTTGACCGATTCGGCGGGATGAAGATGCTGGGGCCGAGTCGGGCTGGCCGGGGACGGCCTTGGCCGACTCAGCGGGACTGGAGACGTCGGGGCCGAGTCGGGTTGGCCGGGGACGGCCTTGGCCGATTCGGCGGGACTGAAGACGCCGGGATCGAGTCGGGCTGGCCGGGGACGGCCTTGGCCGATTCGGCGGGACTGAAGACGCCGGGATCGAGTCGGGCTGGCCGGGGACGGCCTTGGCCGACTCGGCGGGACTGGAGACGACGGGGCCGAGTCGGGCTGGCCAGGGATGGCCTTGGCCGACTCGGCGGGACTGAAGACGCCGGGACCGAGTCGGGCTGGCCGGGGATGGCCTTGGCCGACTCGGCGGGACTGGAGACGTCGGGGCCGAGTCGGGCTGGCCGGGGGCGGCCTTGGCCGACTCGGCGGGACTGGAGATGCCGGGGCCGGCTAGGAATGTGCCGGGGCCGGCTAGCTTGGAGACGCCAGGGTCGGCTAGGAATGTGCCGGGGCCGCCTGGCTTGGAGACGCCAGGGCCGGCTAGGAATGTGCTGGGGCCGCCTTGCTTGGAGACGCCAGGGCCAAGTCGGGCCGGCCAGGGATGGCCTTGGCCGACTCGGCGGGGACTGAAGACGACGGGGGAAGTGTCGGGGCTGGAGGCCGACGCTGGAGCCTATTGGCCTTTGGCCAGCGCTGGAGGCCGACGACCGACGCTGGCGGCCGACGCTGGTGGCCGACGCTGGAGGCTATCGGCCTTAGGGGCCGTCGGGAGTCGGTCTTGGAGATGTCGGCCTTTGGGGCCGTCGGGTGTTGGCCTTTGGGGTCGTCGGGCACCGATCTTGGAGATGTCGGCCTTTGGGGCCATCGGGTGTCGGCCTTTGGGGCCGTCGGGCACCGGTCTTGGAGATGTCGGCCTTTGGGGCCGTCGGGTGTCAGCCTTTGGGGCCGTCGGGCACCGGTCTTGGAGATGTCGGCCTTTGGGGCCGTCGGGCACCAGTCTTTGGGGCCGTCCAAAAATTTTATTTTTGGTGGGGTCAACTGGCCCCATCACCACCATTAAAATGTAGTTGCTACTCTAACATAGCCAACCACCATTATATAATTTACAAGCTCTGTGCCTGATGATGTCATTCAAATATTATTTTGTTGTTTTAATTTGTAACAACTTGCATTTAATGAGTTGAAAACCCCGAGCTTCAGTCTCTCACAAAGTTAGCATGGCCTTTGTTAGCAACTCCCTGCTCATACTTGTTTCTGTTCATGGCCTATACATGAACAGAAATTCTGTACCTGTTTCCATTCATGCTTTGTTAGCAACTCCCTGCTCATACTTGTTTATGTTCATGGTCTATACATGTATTAGTTAGCAGGAATTGAGTTCTGCCTCCTTGATTGACTACCATTTTACATTTAATCCCTGCTGATGAAAAATTCTACACCTGGTCCTTGATCTCAATGGCCATTTTATGCTTAATCCCTGGCCCATTTGTATATGTATGCAAAGCAGGGATAACTGTGTGGAAACATAGCATGTGTACAAAACACAACCCCAATGGCCTTATGTGCATACAGGGACTAGACATACAGAGGCGATTAAAAAAAGGACCAGGAATCCAGTTACCTTGTCAATCAATTCTTGTTCCGTTGTGGCTGCCATTTCACTCATTCTTATTGCTTAATGTCATTTTCCCCTGGTGCAAGTATTTATACTCATTTTACTTTTCCATCAAATGTTTGGCTTCCATAGGCATGAGTATATTTCTAAAAGCTGGCAAATATTGTTTTCCGATTAAAATATAATTTGACATCTTTATTAAACCTTGGCAAGGGCTCTTTCCAAATTCTAGGAAAACCTTTGTGAATTGCTTTCTATTTTCATTAGGTTGACTGTGCAAGTGATTTCCAGCTAACCTCATGCCCTTGATCTTGGCAAGCCTTTCTTCTGCCTAGGCGGACTTTGCACATTCCATGCTGTGAACTTTAGCTCAAGAATGAAGCTTAAATCTGCCGATTAGAAATAACAATTTCACTTTTGCTTTTATGTGCAGCAAGTGCCTTGGGTGTGTCTATGTTCAACGAGAATCAAACTCTTCTAAGGGTGTTTCAGGTATGTTAGAAATAAATCTTGATCATTGTCACTTGCATTTCTTTATTGCAATTTATATTTTTATATTTTAAACATAAGTCATTCTATTTAATGTGTTACACTTGCTACTGAACTATTCAGCATGCAAAGTGATTGATTTCTTTGGCAGTTCGGTTTATTTTTTGGTCTTTGTAACAGTATATGAACCACTGCACTTTAAAAAGAAACTGGTAAATAAAACTCATTTTAGCCTGAGAAGATCGTGTTACTGAGGTGGTGCAAGATTTTTCACTTTGTTATAGAACTGCTATGCCCTCAGACTCATTGCCCATATCCTAGCTTCAGCCCTTTTGTCTTAAGATACAGTATACTTATATGCAGTTAAAAGAGCTTGCAGACATAGGTTAGGAATTTAGACTGCATGATAGGATGGGGCCTGTATAAAGCATGCACTTGCTGGTGAGTAATTTTCTCAAATATTGAGATTTGAGACATTCTAAAAGAATTTGTCTTGTCAATAATCTAAGTAATGATAACAAATTGAAGCAATAATCTAGGTCTTCAATTTAATGCTCCGATAAACTAAGAAGTGCAGAGCGTATGTCTGCCCATCTAATTGACTGTTGGAGTATTAAAATGCATAAAATGTGTCACTAAATATTTTATATAGTTGTAAACGAACAAGAAACTGATTATGGTCTTTTTTAGGCAATGGGATGTATGTGCCAATTTTAATCTTATCAGTAATCTTATCTTGTAATCTTATCAACACAAAACTGGTAAGTTGATCAGCCTTCTAGTATGAGGTATTTTTGCACCTGAATTTAATTTCCACGCACGCAGGTATTCTGACAGAAAGAATTTAAGAGGCCCATCAAAACAAGCTTTATCCAATGATGATGCTCTTTCCAGGTCAACATGTGCTATCATTTCTTTCTAATCTTATTCTTTTTCTGTTTCTAACCATCTAACTTTGCCATGATTATCTTCCTGTTTGATGAGCAAATGATTGATTAAACAGTTCTTTAGGATCAGTACATAAAGACAATAAATTATGAATTTTTTGGTTGAAAATCATATAATAAAGCTTATTTAATATTTATGTTGCCCAACTATCATTCTTTTTTTTTTCTAAGATTTTTATTTAAGTATAGGATGCATAATTCTTTGGAGATAAGATTCTTAAGAGTTCCAAGCAAATGTGGGATCACATGTCAATATTTTTTTGAAATAACAGATATTTGAATTCTTTGAGAGTTTGAAGTGAGGATATATGCATGTAAATAAACTTGGTAGTGGGATGCCAAAGTTAGAATGTAATGGATAGAAAGATATTTAGGAAGATTGAGCTGTGCAAAGAAAGCGACATATGCTTACATGAGTTAAATGCTTATAATGGTTTACACTAGTTGCAGTTAATGAAAGGTGACATTAACAAGGATATGTTGATATAGTTCTACATTGCCTTGGGTTCACTAAGAGAGAACAGTTATTTGCCTCACCAAGTGATGGTAAGCATATGGATATGGATTATTGTGGTACTCTAGCACAGACCAAAATGTTGTACATGATTTTGAGCATGTGAGAACGTTTTTCTCTCTAACAAGACTTAGATCAAGTGTGAGGTCATGATTGCTAACAAATTGTCCATGGGGTGAAGTTTGTGACTTAAATTGATACTTATGCATGCTATCAAAGTGGAAGATTCTGTTGGCTTTATGAAATTTGATGGGAATTATGACAATCAAGTCATCGTTGTGGTGACAGGCATCAGATCCTATATGCATAGAAACGAGTCAAGAAATTTAAACATCAATATACCTTACTAAATAAAGAATACCACCAGAGAACCTAAGTAAGTCCAGATGTTGAAATAATTAATCAAAAGAGACGGAAGATGTTAAATCATTGTTTGAGCATAGGTCGAGAACTGTGCCAACTTCTTGCCTGCATAATATGGCCAAGTGGATTAATGTCTATTGCTTGAAACACCTGATTAAAAGAACTCTTAGTCTGGCATGAGCTTCCTATTGGTCCATACAACTATGGGGAACTGTTTTGCGGGCACCTAGATGGGAATGATCTAAATAATATGGAGGTTTATGCCACTTACTCAAGAATTCATGCAATCGAGTGGTTAATTCATGGAATTTGTGAGTAGTCCTGCATGGACTTATCCATGACATGTAGATAATCATATGTCCAATATTCATCTGGGTGGAATTATATCCTCTTATTTCCTCTGAGCTTCATTTCAATATGTACATATGTACTTTTGAAAGGATTTCCACTTACATTTGATCAGGTTTAGACTTGCAGGTTTCATATTGATGATCTGAGATAGTAGATGTGATCTAGTACCTCTAAAATGCTAATGTATGAAAAATCATGTTATTTGGAGATCCCAATTTATGTATTAAGAAGTAAAAAAAGGTAATTTCATGTTATTTAGACTATCCAATTTTTGACCACTTGGTGAACGAATTAGAGTCTTCAAATCATATGATTTTTGGTTTGGAAGCATTTTAGAAATAATAGATCATATCTAATAGCTTGAATTATCGATATGAGAGCTTCATCATCCAATGTGCATCTGACTGAATTTGAATAGATGATCCACTTGAGTACAGCTAAATCAAGTGCTCTCTCTCTCTCTCTCTCTCTCTCTCTATGCACACACTCACTTTTGAAAGATTAGCAATATTCCTTTTTTTTTTTCATTACCCCATGCTCTAACTGGACCATTTTGCCAAATTCAGAAGGTACAACCACAAATGGCAATTATCTTCTTCCATTCAAGACAGGTGCTTTTCTGGCTAAAGAACCAGTGCTCCCTGTGATTCTAAAATATCCTTACAATAGATTCAGTCCAGCATGGGAGACCATATCTGGGGTGAGAAATTTATGAGCTTTTTGTAGTTTTGATAAGTCCCAAATTTTGTTTATGATTCCCTAGCTAGTAATACTCAACAATATATAATTGAAGTTTTCTTTGGTCAACTATAATGAAAATTTATGTAATTACTGATAATATGAGTTTTTTGTTTTCTAAATGTATGGTGAGCCATAGCAGGACATCTGAATATATTGACTTGCATCTTTTGTAGATAACTTGGTATGGTAAGTAATGCTAGAATTATTAATATTTCTGACTTCATTTGGATGACAATGGAATATAATAATGCCTTCAAGCATACGGTTTTTGAGTAGACATGAAAATAAAGGACACGTTAAATATGTATGACATACTGGTTTTTTAGATTGCTGGCAGGTTGGCAGCATACAAACCTGACAGCGCATATTTCAAGATGGTTGTATTTTTTTAAAAATGCTGAGTAGTCTGGTTACCTGTAGTTGGACCATGCATGGAGTGTGATGTGTAGATTGCTGAGTTATCAGCAAGCTACAGAGGTGGTCCTTTACCTATGCTAAAGGATTGAAGCTGAACCCTATGAATGAGTAATGGAATGAAATCTTCTCTCTCTGGTGTTACACCCTTTGTTCCAGCACCACTTTGCTCCCAAATTCTTTGAGACTTCTAATGGTGTTCACTGGTTGTTTGGTGCACATTTCATTCTAAAGGTGTATTGAGTTTATTTATAGTTTTTTGGGCCCATCCCTATATTTGAAACTATCTGGTCAATTTCCTTTGAACGCAATATATCAAGTATAATGGTTTTTCCTATAGATATTTTAGATTCTCCCACTTCATAATGTATTTCTGGACATCACATCCTCATGCTCATAGTTGAATCTGCTGCCAATCCCCTTATTCCTTTATGATTCCATTATTGAAGTATATTGAACTTTAGGCTTGTTCATTTATTGGACTCTTGACCGTTTCATGATAAAATCGGCAAGTTGTGATTGCATCACCATTCCATGCCAACACCTGGCAGATGAAAAATAACTTCTGTTAAAGGTACCCATCTTATAAAAAACTGCATTTAGTAGCTCCAATTGATTTATATTTGATACATGCTTCCATACATATCTACACTGACCCATGTACCAGATACAGATGTCCCACTGTATAAGGTTTTTTTAAAATGTTCTTATCTCTTTGTTTTATGTGTGTATATTTTTTGGGGGGCTGATGTGTTGGCCCCTAGATTGATTTTGATGATTTCAAAACAATTAAGACTAAGTTATTATGGAAATTAAGATTAATGCAGGGATGTACGAGTGTCGTACAGGTGAGCCTTATCAAGCAAAATTTTATTTGTTACATGGATGCTTGTTTTTCTCTTATCTTGAAGCTAGCTTATTCTTCCTTTTATCTACCTAGACTTACATTCTAGCTAACCGTTTTGCCTATGGTTGTGCTAGCCGAATGGTTGGAGAAAATGGCTAGCTTGGGAGCTAGCTTATTTCCTTAGCTAGCTTCCTCCTCTTGCTAGCTAGCTATTTTCCTCACTTAGATAGCCTAGCCGAACCATGCACAAAACGAGTTAGCTTGTGAGCTAGCTAGTCCCTTCCATCAGTTAGCTGGATCTCTTGGGAAGCTAGTTATTCTTCTATTGCAACAAGCTAGCCGAATGGGTGTGAAAACAAGTTAGCTAGTTAGCTAACTCCCTTCCACTCTTAGTTAGCTTAATTGCCTAAGTAGCTAACTATTTATTACTGATTTTGTCTTAGCCGAATGCTCTTTGGAACTAGCTAGCTGGGCAACTAGTTGGTTAGCTTGTGAGCTAACTTCTTTCCATTGGAAGCTAACTTGTTTCTTGCAAGAAATCTTCTTGGCTGAATTGTCTTCAAAACAAGCTAGCTGGAGAGCTAGCTTCTCCCTTGGACGGTTCCCATGATATTTGAATTTAGTTAGCTGGGAAGCTAACTCCTTTTCTCATGGGCGTATGAAAGCTTGCTTCAGTTAGCTGGGAAGCTAACTATTTTGTTCTTCTTTCTTTCTTGGCCGAATGATATGGTAAAAGAGTTAGCTTAAGAGCTAACTACCTTGGGCGTTTTCTCTCTTAGCCGAATAAAACATAGAACAAGTTAGCTTAGCAGCTAACTACGTTATCCTTTCATCTCTCCTGGACGCATGAAGTTTTGAATTCAGTTAGCTGGAGAGCTAACTACTTTTTATCATGATGCATGAACCTTTTATTCAGTTAGCTGGAGAGCTAACTACTTTACTCATTCTCTTCATGGCCGCATGAATTTTGAATTGAGTTAGCTGGAGAGCTAACTACTTTTTATCTTGGCCTCATAAACTTTAGAACAAGTTAGCTGGAGAGCTAACTGTTTTTTCCTGGATGCCTTCCTAGCCGTGTGCATAATAGAAAGAGTTAGCTTGAGAGCTAACTACTTTATTTTCTTATGGCTGATTTTATTCTTCTCCATGAGCCGGACGTCTTCAAAGAAGCTTGCTGGAAAATTAATTCCAGCCAACCACCACTCTACATTCTTACATGCTCTCTCTCTCTCTTTAAGTATATTTCATTTTCATGATGACTGACTTTTGCTCTTTTGGTGTTTGACATAGATCTTTCCTCATCAAAAGATTAAATGCAATCAATAGGGAAATAATCTCAAACGGTTACATTTTTCTTCCGTTTTAATTTCCTCTTATTACCAATGTGTCTAACGAACATTTTTTTGGTTTAAATAGCTGGGATCAGAGAACACAATGATGAATCGAAAAAGAAAAAGAGGAGAAAGAAATCAAGAAAGAGAGTGTTCATTGCATATTTTTCGGAGTGTTGGAAAGCAAGTTCTTATGCATTGAAGTTGACAAATCTTCATCACGCTCAAGTCGTCCAGATCCAGTAAAGCATTCAAAAGCTTCAGCTACTCGGAGATCCACACTCATTGCTGAAGATTTGCTTCAAATTTGTAAAGTATTCTTTGAATATTTGCTCAAGTTAGGAGCTATCTGTTATCTATTCTGAAATTTCTTGTAATAGGGTTAAGGATAAACCTAGATTTTGTTTGGCTTCCTTGTGCCGTTAAACAAGAGGACTAGCCGGGAATGCTAGGGGTTTGGCTTCCTTATGCCGTTAAACAAGAGGACTAGCCGGGTAATGCTAGGGGTTTGGCTGCCTTGTGCCGTGAAATAAGAGGACTAGCCGGGAAAGCTAGGGGTTGTAATCGTTGTGATACGATTAGTAAAATTCCCAAAGGATTTTTGGGGAGTGAACGTAGGAGCCGAGTTTGGCACCGAACCACTATAAACCCTCTTGTATTTGTGATTGCTTATTCTGTGTGATTTTGTTTCATGCACTCCACTACACCGCTGCGAACTAATTTTTAACTAGTGATTAAGCACATATCTACGTTAATAATTAATTTTAAATACCCAATTCATCCCCCTCTTGGGTTGCTACATCTGGGCAACAAGTGGTATCAGAGCAGCGTGCTCTTGATTTCTATAGCTTTGAGAAGCTTGGAGCTAAAGATCAGTAGTAATCCAAATGGGATCTATGTTGACTGAAGGACAATCAACAAATAGACCATCTTTGTTCAATGGAACAAATTACATATATTGGAAAGCACGAATGAAAATCTTCATTCAAGCACTTGATTATGATTTATGGGGAATCATAATTAATGGACTACACACACCCACTGTTAAGATTGATAATATTGATATTGCAAAGCCTGAATCAGAATGGGATGAGCAAGATAAGAAATTAGCTCAATTCAATATAACCATATATCTACTTGCATGTCTGCTAAAGAGATTTGGGATAGACTTAAGTCACCCATGAGGGTACTAATTAAGTCAAGGAATCCAAAATTAATATGCTTGTTCATAAGTATGAATTATTTAAGATGGATTCAGCTGAAAATATCACTGATATGTTTACTAGATTTACTGATATCATTAATGGTTTGAAAAGTTTGGGAAAATCTTATGCTAACAGTGATCTTGTTAGAAAATATTAAGATCTTTACCTATATCATGGGAAGCAAAAGTGACTGCTATACAAGAAGCAAAAGGCCTCAATACTTTATCACTTGAAGAATTGGTCGGTTCTTTGATGACTTATGAACTCCAGCAATAACAACACAATGATGAAGATGAATCAAAGAAGAAAAGGACTATGGCATTAAAGAGTGCTGCTCAAGATGAGGAAAGTGAGGAAGAAACCAGTGATAGTGAAAAAGATGATGAAATGGACACTTATCTCCAGAAAATTTAAGAAATTTATGAGGAGAAAGAAATTTGGAAAAAGAAAATATTTACCAAAGGAGATCATAGCAAAGAAAAGGAAAGAAGTGAACCTCCTATATGCTTTGAGTGCAAGAAACCTGGACATATCAAATTAGAATGTCCACAATTGAAGAAAGGATTTAAGAAAATAAAGAAGAAAGCTATGTTGGCTACATGGAACGACAGTGAAGCAACAAGTTCAGAAGATGAAGAAAAGACTGAAGTCGCCAATGTATGTTTTATGGCTGATGATAATGAGGTAAGTCCTAGTTTTCTAGATGACTTTACTTTCGATGAATTGCATGGTGCATTCTATGAACTTGTAGATGATTTTGCAAAATTAAGTTCAAAGAACAAAGATTTGAAAAATAAAATTAAAGAACTTATTCTTGAAAAAGAAAGAATTTCAAATAAAAATGAATCATTATTAAAGAAAACCAAGATTTAAAAATGAAGTGAGTAAATTAAGACCAATTATTGATAAATTCACTTTGAGTTCAGAAAAGTTAGAAATGATATTAAATAGTCAAAGGGCTGTTTACAATAGAGCTGGTCTTGGATATAATCCTATTGAAAGACAAAAATTTCTGAAAAATATTTATGTGCATGCTGATGATTCAACTAAAATTACATGCTTTAAATGTGGTAAATTAGGACACAAAGCATATACTTGTCACACACACAAAGTTAAACAAATATGGGTTTCAAAAGGAACTATTTTAACTAACCCAAAAGGATCCAAAAAGCTTAGGTACCTAAGAGCAAAACTTAAAATTGTGTATGCAGGTGTGTCTTGCTACCCGAGCAACTAAAAGACAATGGTACTTGGATAGCGGGTGCTCAAGACACATGACGGGTGATGAATCTCAATTCATCACTTTGGAGGCAAAAGATGGAGGTGTTGTTACTTTTGGTGATAATGGCCAAGGAAAAATTATTGGCATTGAAAAAATAGGTATCACACCTCATGCTTTTATTGATAATGTCTTACTTGTGAAAGGATTAAAACACAATTTACTAAGCATTAGTCAATTATGTGACAAAGGATTTAAAGTTACATTTGAATCATCTTTATGCATTGTTAAAAATCCTACAAATGAAAATATGAAATTTATTGGTCATAGGCATGATAATGTATTCATTGTTGATTTGAATGATTTAAATGATCGAAATGTTGATTGCCTAGTTGCTATGAATAATAAAACTGATAATAGTTGGTTATGGCATCGTAGGTTAGCTCATGCAAGCATGGATTTGTTATCTAAATTAATCAAAAAGGATTTAGTAAATGGTTTGCCAAAACTTACTTTTGAAAAAGATAAAATCTGTGATGCTTGTCAACTTGGAAAACAAACCCGAGTATCTTTTAAATCAAAAAATATGATTTCAACCACTAGACCTTTGGAACTCTTGCATATGGACTTATTCGGTCCTACAAGAACAACTAGTCTAGGAGGAAAAAGATATGGTTTTGTCGTGATTGATGATTTCTCTCGTTTTACATGGGTTTTATTCTTAGCTAGTAAAGATGAAGCATTTTCATCATTTCAAAAATTATTTAAAAGAATTACAAATGAAAAGAATTTTCTGTTTTATCGATACGAAGTGATCATGGAAAAGAATTTAAAAATCAATATTTTGAAAATTTTTGTAATGAAAATGGAATTGAACACAATTTTTCTGCACCCAGAACACCTCAACAAAATGAAGTAGTAGAAAGAAAGAACAGAACTTTAGAAGAAATGGCTCGTACATATTGTGTGAGAGTAATCTCCCAAAATACTTTTGGGCTGAAGCTATCAACACTGCATGTTATGTTTTATATCGTGCATTAATCAGACCTGTTTTGAAAAAGACTCCGTATGAACTTTGGAAGGGAAGAAAACCTAACATCGGTTATTTTCATGTTTTTGGATGCCGCTGTTTTGTTTTAAATAATGAAAAAAAAACCTTGATAAATTTGATGCTAAATCTGATGAAGGAATTTTTCTCGGTTATTCTTTACATAGTAGAGCTTTTAGAGTTTTTAACAAAAAGACTTTAGTAGTTGAAGAATCAATTCATGTTATCTTTGATGAATCTAATAATCTTCCATTAAGGAAGAGAAAATGTATAAATAATGCAGATGAAATTGAAGATCAACTCAAAGATATCACCTTGAAGGACAAGGAGGATTCAGATACACAAGAGGTAAATAAAGAAAGCAACGCTAATCCACCTGAAGCCTCGCAAGGTAATGATGATTTAGAAAGAGGATGGAGGTATGTTCACAGTCATCCTAAAGATCAAATTATTAGTGAATTATCTTAAGGAATTAGGACGAGATCGTCATTTAGAGATACTTATAATAACTTAGCATTTGTTTCTAAAATTGAACCTAAATGCTATGATGAAGCTAAAAATGATGCTGATTGGATAAATGCAATGCATGAGGAACTTAATCAATTTGAAAGAAATAATGTATGGACTCTTATTTATAGACCTCATGATCATCAAATTATAGGAACTAAATGGGTTTTTAGAAATAAATTGGATGAACATGGTAACATAATTAGAAATAAAGCAAGACTAGTAGCTAAGGGTTATAATCAAGAAGAAGGAATTGATTTTGATGAAACTTATGCCCCTGTTGCTAGATTAGAAGCTATCAGATTACTTCTTGTATTGCTTGCTTTATGAATTTTAAACTATATCAAATAGATGTTAAAAGCGCTTTTCTAAATGGATACATTGCTGAACAAGTTTTTGTGGAACAGCCACCCGGCTTTGAAAACCACTTGTTTCCAAACCATGTATTTAAATTAAACAAAGCTCTGTATGGTTTGAAGCAAGCACCCCGGGCTTGGTATGAGAGGTTAAGCAAATTCTTGATTAATAATGACTTCATTCAGGAAATGTAGATACAACTCTATTTATTAAAAGATAAAATAATGATATTTTAATTATTCAAATCTATGTAGATGATATCATTTTTGGTGCCACTAATGATTCTTTATGCAAGGACTTTGCTAAGCTTATGCAGGAAGAGTTCGAGATGAGTATGATGGAAGAATTAAATTATTTTCTTGGACTTCAGATCAAACAAAGCAAAGACGGGATCTTCATAAGCCAATCCAAGTATATCAAGGAAATGATCAAAAAGTTTGGCATGGAGACATCTAAGAGTATCGGTACCCCTATGAGCTCATCTTGTAAACTTGAATCTTATAATTCTAAAAAATCTGTTGATTTAAAACTTTATAGAGGCATGATAGGATCTTTATTATACTTAACTGCTAGTAGATCTGATATCCTGTTTAGTGTTTGCATGTGTGCCAGATATCAAGCTAATCCTAAAGAATCACACTTGCTTGATGTTAAAAGATATTTAAATATTTAAATGGAACTAAAAATTTAGGACTTTGGTATGACAGATAATCTAGCATTGACTTAATAGGATACACTGATTCAGACTTTGCTGGATGTAAATTATATAGAAAATCAACTAGTGGAACTTGCCAATTCCTAGGTGTTAATCTCATGGTTTAGCAAAAAGCAAACTTCAGTAGCATTGTCTACGGCCGAGGCCGAATACATTGCAGCTGAAAGTTGCTGTGCTCAAATTTTATGGATTAAGCAGCTGCTAGAGGATTATGGTATCAAACAGAAAGGCATACCAATAAAATGTGATAACACTAGTGCAATTAATTTAACTAAGAATCCCATTCAACATTCAAGAACTAAACATATAGAAATTAGACATCATTTCATTAGGGATCATGTTAATAATGGTGACATAGTACTAGAATTCTTATGTACTAAAAAATAACTTACAGATATTTTTACTAAACCATTAGAAGAATCGAAATTTTATGAAATTAGAAGGAAACTTGGAATGATTGATCCATCTATTTAATTAATTATGCTTGTGGTACTTGACTTTATGATTAAAAAACATGGTTAGCATGTGTTGCTTGACTAATCTTAATCTAATCAATCAAATCCCTTCATGAAATATCTTTTAAATTGCAATCATTGCTTTCGTCTTTTAGTGTGTTAGTTAGCTAACTAGTTAACTGGTTTTGGCTATCTCCCTACCATGAAATCTACTTCAATTAATTCCACTCAACCGGCCACCTA
>UESW01003252.1:59358-99250 GCA_900491605.1 Calamus simplicifolius | reverse complement strand
TATATTTTCTGATAAAAGCATAGCCTAAATGTATTTAAAGACTATTTTTTGGACTTTTAATTACGTCTAAAAAACGTAGTTTAAAAGAGAAACTTTTAACTACACTTACCTAGACTATGTTTTAGAAAATATAGTCTAAATATAAAAGACTACATTTTTTAGACGTAGTCTAATTAAAAAAATTGTTGTAGTGTCTGTTAAATTCATTTGCATCCAAGAGCAGTATACGATATTTATGGTCTTAGCATTTAGCTGAACTATTTTTCTATCGTTCTCATTCCAATCCTTTTTAGGCTTAGGAATAATAGAACCATCTACAGTGAGTATGGAAGTGCTAAGTCCATTTGTAATGATACTCCAAAGATCATAATCCAAAGCTTAAATGAATATTCTTATTCTAGCTTTCTAATATGAATAATTGGTGTCATTAAACAATGGGGGTCTATTGGTGGATTGTCCATCAGAAAAAAAAAAAATCAACATAGGCTGCCATTTGGATCTTTAGCTCTTGATTGTTAAATCGAGAAAGAGTGAGCACAGGCTATGATACCAATTGTTGGCCCAGATGGCAACCCAAGATGAGGGTGAATTGGGTTCTTTAAAAAATTTAAACCTACTTTCCCAAATAATGCTCAAATGCAATGTTATGGAAAATATAAGTGTAGTGCGAAATAAACCAAGCAAAATATAAGAGACGGAGAGGAGAGAAAAAAGACTATCACAAGTAAATACAAGGATTTATAGTGGTTAGGTGTTAGCTACACCAACGTCCACTCCCAAGGACCTCTTGGGTATCACTATAATCTTCCTGATTACAGCGAAGTTGTTTTACAAGCTCACAACTTAAATTTATTATTTTTTTGGAATCACAACAAATCTAGCTAGTTTTCACATGATCACCGGCACAAAACCCTTTTACAAGCCAATCTGTCTTACATAGGGACTAACTGCCTCTTGATTCAATCACTTGATTGAATCAACTTACAAAAGATATAAAAAGTTGAGATACAACAAGAATAAAGCTCCAAAATAAGCAAATAAAGCAATATAAACGAATAGAAATAGGAGCCTGATTTGAAGATTTCTAAAGTTGAGCTCTTCTTCTTTTGATCTTTCTAAGATGAAACTTGAAGCTTTTAGAAGTTTTTTTGATTTGAAGCTTGAATTAGAAACTAGGGCTCTCTTCTCTTCTCTTTTCCTTTTTGATTTGATGGAAATCCCTCAAGATTTGCTTTGGATTTTTAGGATTTTTCTTGAGCTCTATTTTCTTGAAATTTAAACTTTTCCTCTTTCTTTTCTTCTTTTTCTCCCTTTTTCTTCTCTTGTTTTGAATCAACTCTGGGATCTTATTTATAGGCTTCCTCGAAATTCACTTAAAATTCATTTTTAAGGTGGAAACTATCCATTGCCAAGAGTGGGAAGAATGTTTGCATGAATAGGGAAAGAGCTGTTAAATACCATTGAAGATTGTTAGGTTCTAGAGCTGTCTCTGATAGTTCTGGAGTTAGCTCCTGAAGGGTTGAATTGACTCAAATAGGTCATGAGTTGGCTCGAGCAGGTCACGAGTCGACTCAAGCTTGGGATGTCCAAAAAGTGATTTTTCTACTCATTGAGAGGTCGACTCTTACTTTTTGGGGGTCGACTTTGGTTCACCATGAGTCAGCTTAAGCTGCTTCGGGAGTCGACTTGGGCTGGCACCAGTTTTCTTTCTCACTGTGAGACTGTGTGAGTTGACTCGAGCTCGATGCAGAATTATTGTCTCTCTATCCTTCTGACCGAGTCGGCTCACCCACTGTGGGAGTCGGCTCGAGAGCATGCCAAAACTATCAAACTATGCCAGAGCGTGCCAGAGTCAACTCCTCAACTGTGAGAGTTGACTATAAGTGTTAAAACTGACACTTAAAGCGAGACTCAAGTTTAAACTTGATTTTCCTTGGTTTTCTTGGTTGGACTTGTGATTTTGACTAATTTTAACTCTATGAAACACTTAATCAAAATAATCAGTAACATAAGAAATATACTCATGTGGTTTTTTTTATTCATCAAAATCAATATATGGGTCAACAGGGTTTTAGGATCAAGCCTCTTATCATCTTACTAAAAGCTATAGCTATTAGTAGAGGCGATACTTTATTTCCTTAAGCCTCGAGGCTGATTCCTGCAGGGCATCCCCCACAGTTCACAACGGTAGAGCACAGCCCCATGCTAAGTGGCAAGCAAACATAAGGGGCTTTGCAGTGTATACACATGGCACACATCGGTTGGTTGGGCTATCAAGCATCGATGTCATGTGTCAGCCCCCATAAGCCTACACATGATAGAGAATCCCTAAGGGAGATGCTAGCCCCCATAAGCCAACAATCCCATCCCTCACCTCCCAGCGACATCCAAGGGATTCAAACCAACAACCTCGCTCTAATACCAGGTTTTAGGATCAAGCCCCTTACTATCTTACCAAAAGCTATAGCTATTAGTAGAGGTGGCACTTTATTTCCTTAAGCCCCAAAGCTGATTCCTGCAGGGCACCCCCCATAATTTACAATGGCAGAGCAGAGCCCCACGCTAAGTGGTGAGCGAATATGAGGGGCTTCGCAGTGCGTACACATGGCACACACCAGTTGGTTGGGCTGTCAAGCACTGATATCATGTGTCGGCCTCCATAAGCCTAGACATACAATGAATCCCTAAGGAATATGTTGGCCCTCATAAGCCAACAAGTTGGCTTTCACATAGCATGATACGAGCCATGTCTTCTAGTCCTATTCTTTCTTTCTACCATCCCATTTTGCTGAGGCATCCTAGGTGCAGAAAAATTATGATGGATGTCATTTTCTATGCAAAATTTTTTAAACAATTGATTTTCAAATTCAGTGCCATGATCACTTCTAAGAAACACAATGGTATGATTTTTTTCATTCATGATTTTTTGAAGAATTTTAGAAAAACAGAGAAAGTCTCATATTATAAGCTAAAAATAATACCATATGAATCTAAAATAATCATCTACTATCACAAGATAATATTTCTTTTCTCCTACACTTATGGTTCTAGTAGATACAAAAAAATCCATGTGAAGTAGTTTAAATGTCCTAGAAGTTAAAATAACATTTTTAGATTTAAAAGAACTTCTAGTTTGCTTTCCAAATTAATATGCATCATAAATTCTATCATTTTCAAAATTCAGTTTTGGAAGGCCTTTAACTAAACCCTTTTTAAATAATTTTGAAATCAAATGTGTGCTTGCATAACCTAGTCTATGGTGCCATATCCAACCAATCTCATTAACTTTAGCATCGCTAGCAATCAGGAAATAATTACCTATAGATAAAGCATTTAAATCAATTAAGTACACATTGCTATTTCTATTTCCAACAAAAATGGTGCTATTGTCAATAGGATTAGATACTATGCAAATAGAGGCCTCAAAAGAAACTTTGAAAATTTTATTACATAGTTGCTAATGCTAATCAAATTGTGCTTTAAGCCATCAACATATAAGACAGTTTTAGTAAATGTAGAGGGAGTGATCTGAATTTTATCAATTCCCAAGATGTGACCTTGAATATTGTTTCCAAAGGTCACCACTCCACTTCTTTTGGCTTCTATGGTGATAAATTGATCTTTATTACCCGTCATGTGCCTTGAGCAACCGCTATCAAGATACCATTTTCTTTTTTCTCCTATGATTGCAAGATACACCTGTATAGCAATCAACTTTTGTATTTAGGTGTCCAAGTTTTCCTGGATCTTTCATGGCTAGTTGCAGAAAATATAGTTCCTTTTGTAACCCAAATCATCTTAGGCTTATTACTAGCATTGCATGATTGCAAGCAAAAGATTTTTGACCTCTTTTCTGTGGCAAAAGTAGAAAATATCAATATTAATAGAACTTTTCACAAAGAAATTATTCACAAGTTTTTACTTCTTGTGAGGCTTATATCATAAGCCCGCTCTATCAAAAATAGCTCTTTGATTCTTCATTAATAGATCTAGTCTATTAGAGCTATAAGTAAATTTATCAATAATATTTTTATATTTTTTTAATTTTATTTTTTAATTGTTAATTTTTAGCAAAATAGTATTCTTTTCATTTACTAAAACTTGCTTTTTAGATTTTAGCTTATCAAGCTCAGTAGCAAATTAATTTTTCTCATTAAGCTTTTTGAGAAGATTTTGATTTTTAGTTTTCAAGACTTTATTCTTTGATTTTAGAACTTTAAAATCATTTAAAAGCTCATTGAAAGCATTATAAAGTTCCTCAAAGGTAAAGTCATAAAGAGGGCTTTTAGAACATATCTCTTCTTCATTTGCCATAGGCATATGTTTGCAATTTCTTACTGTTCCTTCTTGGAGGATAATTTATCGTTGTCACTCCAAGTTGCAATATAGGCCTTTTTCCTCTTCTTAAATCCCTTCTTAAGATGAGAACAATCAGATTTATAATATCTTGGCTTCTTACATTCATAGCATATAACGAGATCCTTCTTTTTCTCTTTTTCTTTATCTCCTTCCGCCTTGACACCAGATTTTCTTTTGGGAATGACCTCCTTCTTTGCATGAATTTTTTGAATTTTCTTGCAAGAAGGGTAGTATCATCATCATCATCTTTCTCATTGCTACTTTCCTCTTTTTTAGCAGCTTTCAAGGCAACGATCCTTCTTCTCTTAACATTTTCTTCCATGTGTTGCTTCAAGGTAAGTTCATATGTCATGAGGGATCCAAGAAGCTCCTTCAAAGGTAGAGTGTTCAGATCTTTGACTTCTTGGATGGTTGTCACCTTTGCCTTCCATGTTTTTGGAAGAGACCTACGAATCTTTTGCATAATTTTAATATTAGTATAGGTATTCCCAAGACTTTTCAATCCATTCATAATATTAGTAAATCTTGTAAACATGCATGTGATGGATTTATTTTATTCTATATTAAAGATATCATATTTATGAACAAGTATGTTAATCTTTTGACTCTTTAACTTGGTTAGTACTCTCATGGGTACCTTTCAACTTATCCCATATCTCCTAAGATGCAAGTAGATATTTTGTTGAACTCATTTGGATTCAGGGAGCAGTATAGGACATTCATGGCCTTGGCATTTAGCTAGGCCATTTTTTATCATTCTCATTCCAATCCCTTTCAGGCTTAGGAATGACAAAATCATCTACTGTTAGTGTGGGAGTGCTCGGACCATTTATAATGACACTCCAAAGATCATAATTTAAAGCTTGAATGAATATCATCATTTTAGCTTTTCAATATGAATAATTGGTGCCATTAAATAGTGGAGGTCTATTGGTGGATTGCCCCTCAAAAAAAGAAGAACTAGCATGGGTTGCCATTTGAATCTTTAGCTCTTGATTGTTAGATCAAAAAATAATGAGTACAGGCTCTAATACCAATTATTGGCCCATATATCAACCCAAGAGGAGGGGGGGTGTGAATTAGGTTCTTTAAAAATTTAAGCCTATTTTGCTAAATAATGCTCAGATTCAATGCTAGAAAAATATAAGTGCAATACGAAATAAACCAAGCAAGATATAAGAGTTAGAGATGAGAGATAAGAGACAATCACAAGCAAACACATGGATTTATAGTGGTTCAGTGTTAACTACACCTACATCCACTCCCAAGGACCTCTTGGGGATTCATTATAATATTTTTAATTACAGTGGAGTTATTTTACAAGCTCACAACCCAAACTTATTGATTTTTCATGATCACAATGAACCCAGCTGATTTTCACAGGATCACCAGCAAAAAAACCTTCCTCAAGCCAACCTGGCTTACACAGGGCCTAACTACCCCTTGATTCAAACACCTGACCGAATCAATTTACAAAGATTATAGAGAGTTAAGATACAACAAGAATAAAGCTCCAAAATGAGTAAATAAAATAATATAAACAAGTGAAAATAGAAGGAGCCTGGTTTGAAGATTTCTGAAGCTGAGCTTTTCTTCTTTTGATCTCTCTCAAGATGGATCTTGAAGCTTTTAGAGAATCTTTTTGACTTGAAGATTGAATCAGAAGCTGTGGCTCTCTTCTCTTCTCTTCTCTTTCTTCCTTTTGATTTGATGAAAATCCCTCAAGATTTGCTTTGGATTTTTGAAATTTTTTTGAGCTCTATTTTCTCTCTAGGGCTTTTGAAACTTGAACTTTCCCTCTTTCTTTTTGATTTCTCCCTTGTTCTCTATTTTCCTCTCTCCTTTTTTTTTGAATCAACCCTGGGCTCTTATTTATAAGCATCTTCCAAATCCACTTAGAATCCATTTTTAGGTAGAAACTATCCGTTGGGAAGAATGTTTGGATGGATAAGAAAAGAGTCGTTGAAGTTTGTCAGTTTCTGGAGCTGCCTCTGATAGTCTGGAGTTAGCTCATGACATGGTCAAGTCGACTCAAGCAGATTATGAGGTGGCTCGAGCTCGGGCTATCCAAAAGGTAATTTTTTTTCCCATTGAGAGGTCGACTCACTTTTTGGGGATCGACTCGAGTTTACCATGAGCCGACTCAAGCTGCTTCGGGAGTCGACTCGAGCTAGATGCTAGTTTTCCTTCTTTCTGTAAAATTATGTGAGTTGACTCGAGTACTATGGGAGTCGACTCGAGCTCGATGTTGAAAAGTTATCTTTTTGTCCTTATGTGCGAGTTGGCTCGTCCACTTGGGAGTCAACTCGAGAGCATGCCAAAAGTGCCAAACCGTACCAGAGTTGATTTCTTAACTATGAAAGTCGATTCTAAGTGCTGAACATGATACTTAAAGCTTGACTCAAGTCCAAACTTGATTTTTTCTTGGTTGGACTTGTGATTTTGATTGATTAATGAATTAAATCTCTATAACACTTAATCAAAATCATCAGTAATATAAGAAATATACTCATATAGTTTTGTTATTTATCAAAATCAATACACGGGTCAACAAAAATGGTAATGGTATGTCATGAAGCATATGGAGATAGTGCATGATCAAGATAGGATTTGTCTTCCTTGATAAAGAGGGATATATCCTAGGCCACTTGATGGATTGATTGACCTATCAAATCCTTGTAAGATTGAGATGGAATTTAAAATGGTTTCAAAGTTCCATTTCATTTAAATCAATCTTTCCTGGATTAAGTAACACATGATCAGTTATAGCGTTAACACATTTCATACCATTGACTGATCAGGGATATGTTAACGAAATGATTGAATCATACGCTAATTGAAGATTGTGAGAAAGATGGAAAAGTTTTTGCGCATCATATGCAGTGCGTGATGATTGACCATGCATGCCATGTGTTGCGCATGCATCAAGGATGTTTTTATTTTTATTTTTTGCACCGCATGTGCTGCCAATCATCATGGGTGTAGATAGAGTTTTTTTTGGAAAGATAGCGCAACCACTTTTTCTCCGGCGATGCTCGTGATCTTATCCACTCCCAATTCAAACGACCCGTCTTAATTATTTGGGCTGGCCGGTCAAATGGATCTGGTCCAGCTTAGCTAGATCTCATAGTGGCATATATGACTACAAGCTATGAATTTTGATCTAAGATTTTGGAGTATGATTTGAATAATATTTGAATCATTAATCTTTTATGAAAAATTATATGTAATATAAAGCGTAAAGACTAACATACAGCAAGCCTAATTTAGTTCTCCCCTGGTTATCGGAGAGAATCTAGGCGGAAAAGGAAGATTTTGTCTTGAATGCATTATATAGTAGTTATAACTTCAGTGGTACCAAAAGATAAATTTATTTATTTATTTATTGTACGGATGCAAAAATATGGATCATATCCTGCTTTCACTTTCGCACTTTGTTGCTGGCCTTCCACCATTCCCATTCTTTAAAAAAAAAAAAAAAAAATCAATCTATTGTTTTTTGGAGAGAGGCCTTTCAAGATCCACTGCAGGTGGAGGGAGAGAGAGAAATTTGGTTTGACATGGGGACTTCTTGCCGATACCGTTACTTCATTGTACTTTTAGACTTGGCTTGGCACTTCTCTTAGCTAGGTCCTATTAGAATGGAACCCACAGTACCAGTTCTCATGATCTGCTGTATGTACAAGAAAGAGAGAGAAGAAAATACGAAAACGTCACCTCAAAATTGTTCCTGCAACTATTTCATCTAATTGAAATTGGGCAGTTATATCCGGCTGCCAAGGCACTGACTTTTTCTTTTCAAAGTCCACGCCTAGCGCCATTAAAATTATAATGCAAGTAATTTAAGGGCAGAAGTTTCCCTGCTTCTTTTAAAATAATTCAAAGCTGGCAGAAGAAGATGGACTGAGACTAAAATTTTTGTTTTTAACTATTGTACTAATTTTATTAGCTGAGCAACTCCGGCCTCCATTTAATTCACTCTAAATGTAGGACTTATGTGCAGAATAAAGTCTAGAATAAAGTCTCCCTCAATATTTCTTGGCCAACCAAAATCTCTCGCCTACCCAGATCGGAGCTTCCTGCAGCTTGCTTGGAAGAGAATATCCTCTGCCACAGCTGCAAAAGGGAACTGCTGACACTCGATCATTTTGAGCTGGCGTTTTTGAGCGTCAGTTGCCACTTCAAAAAGTATCTAAATCCATCCTTCGTCTTTAAGACCTGCAAGAAATTTTACGATCGAAGATTCCAGCAGAGATCCTCCGACGCTCAAGTTAGTAACCAGGAACACCAGTAGTCTTTTTTTTTGAGAAAATTAAGTGTGTATGGAAGAAGTGGATTATTCCTTACTTAGAAAGTCCTCCCTTTCTGTTTGCTCTTACCTCCCTTTATTGGCCTCCTCCCTCGCTAAGGTCCGAATACCATAATGTGTTAGCGCTATATATTACAGATAGAATGCTAGAGCTCATCGGATTGGATCTATGTCCTTTGGTCCAACATCATCAGCGTTTTTCGTGAATAATGGCTTTTAATGCTTATTTAGCCAGAGTCATTAAATTCTGCCAATGACTTTTTGGGCCTTAGTGGATTTTCTGACTCGAAGTGATTGATACTTTATGGCAGATAATCACCTTTTGATGCTTATTTAGCTAGTCATTAAATTCTGCTAATGACTTTTTGGGTCTTAGTGATTTTTCTGACTCGAAGTGATTGATACTTTATGGCAGGTAATCACCTTTTGATGCTTATTTAGCCAGAGTCATTAAATTTTGCTAATGACTTTTTGGATCTTAGTGGTTTTTCTGACTCAAAGTGATTGATACTTTATGGCAGGTAATCACCTTTTGATTCTTATTTAGCCATAGTCATTAAATTCTGCTAATGACTTTTTGGGTCTTAGTGGTTTTTCTGACTCGAAGTGATTGATACTTTATGCCAGGTAATCACCTTTTGATGCTTATTTAGCTAGAGTCGTTAAATTTTGCTAATGACTTTTTGGGCTGAGATCCTTTGAGGGTGATGTCAAAATTGACGTCTCTTATCTTGTTAAATCCGCGAGATTCTGGAAAAGCCACCCCCGCCTAGGGGCCAGTCACTATCGAGGCCGTCTAGGACATGCCCTGGGACCGCATAGGGGCCGATTACCATCGAGGCCGCCTAGGGGCCGATCACCATCAAGGCTACCTAGGACCCGCTCCGGGGCCACCTAGGGGCCGATTACTATTGGGGCCGCTTAGGACCCGCTCCGAGGCTGCCTAGTGGCCGAACACTATTGGGGCTGCCTAGGACCAGCTCCGGGACTGCCTAGGGGCCGATTACTATTGGGGCCACTTAGGATCCGCTCCGGGGCTGCCTAGGGGTCGATCACTTCGGGGCCGCCTAGGACCCGCTCCGGGGCCACCTAGGGGCCGATCACTATCGAGGCCATTTAGGACCCGCTCTGGGGCCGCCTAAGGGCCGATCACTATCGAGGTCGCCTAAGACCAGCTCTGGAGCTGCATAGGGGCCGATCACTATCGGGTCCGCCTAGGACCCGCTCTGGGGCCACCTAGGGGTCGATCATTCTTGCTATTTGATTATCACGTGACTTTTATTAGTCACATCATATGCTCCCCCACTCCTGAGTCTTGGTCTTCATGTGTGCGACACTTGCCAAGAGAAAGGAGCGCAGAAAATTCTTCCATAATTAGGTTTATCATGTCACACCCTATTAATGGTGGGCGTGTGCTTCCAGGGAGATTAAGTCTTCTTAAGAATTCTTTCATTACTTAAAGAAATGCCTTGTAATTGATGGAAAAAAAGGGTTACGTAATTGAATTACTTTGGCGGCTCCTTTTCATTGGGGGAAACGTCCCCCACTTATGGGCTAGTGACACTTGGGCCACGATTCGGCGCTCGCAGCTTTGCTCTTCATGATGGGCGGGGTCTCCAAAATCCAGAGAATTAATATTATCCCGCCCATTCCCTTTGTCTTCTAGCACCTCTACGCCCCTTTTGCTTCTTGTCCATCCTCTGAGCATCGAGCTTCCTTTTGCTTCTGTCCTTCTATTTCAAGGTCAGTTTCTTGGTTTTTCTTGTATACTCCTTTCTTTTCTATGGATCCCCAAACCAATAGGAAGGGCAAGAGGCCTTTAGTTGAACCATCTAGGGAAGAGATTCTCGAGGCCCGCCACCGTGCTCCTAGTGGTGTTACTATTCCTAGTCGTTCTGAGGCTGTTAATCCGACCTCAGCCGAGGTTCCTTCCCCAATGGCTAGGGCCCCCTCTTCGACCCCAAGGGTTTCACCTTTACCATCTCGTTCAGCATCTCCTCCGACTTCTAGATCCACCGCCGCGGGCCCAGAGGGGATATGTTCCACCCTAAAAGACCAGGACATAGGGAGGATTAGGGCCCGGTATAACATTCCTGATAGCATCTGTCTGTCTGCCCCTTGGCATGGTGATAAGGTGACCTGTGGTTGAGGAGGAGGAGTCGCACTTTATGAGAAATTCCAACTTAGTCCCTGCGTAATTGATCCCAAATTGCAACCGAATTATATACGCATTCATAGTTCTCTACCATTTTCATGGTGCCCCTGCCCGGGTCTCCCTCTTTTGAGCTTTGTACAAATTTAGGAATTCCTCAAAGAGCAGATGGTGGAGTTTTGCTTCCTGCCCCAAGAGAGTCCTCAAGCTGGACTTTCCCTCGGAGGTCAAAGAGTGGAAGTCACATTTCTTCTACGTCCATGGTGAGGGGGTGAAGAGATCTTGGAGTTTTCCTGACACTAGTCCCAATAAAAATTTAATCATAGAGGAAAGGGACCGAGAGCTTTTCGAAGCCCTCCTGTCTTCCATCGTCCCTCCCTATGCAGAAATGTTGTCGGAGGGCAACCTTCGTGAGGCCTTAGCGGCGCCGAGGGTGTCCTTACCGAGATCTGGTGAGCACCAGCTTCCCCGGCCTTTGGCCGTAGTTTTCTATCCTCTTTTTTTATTCTTCATTTGTTTATTATGTACATATATTTTTACAGATGCTCTCACTCATTCATGGTTTGTTGTCATGTTCGTGTTTATTTTATCGTTTTTGTTTTTGTTTTTTGACTCTCTACTTTTTTGGTGCAGAGATGAGATTTTCTACCAATTTTTTGTCGGAGGCCCTTAAAAAGAAGAGGAAAGCCGCCGGAGGCCCAACGAGGGTGGCTTCCAAGAAGCCTAAACGGGTAGAGCGGGGTGAACTGCCGCGGACCAGAGTGGCTCCGTCCTCCTCTCCCGAGATCACATTGGCAGGGGTACCGAGAGAGGGGGATCCCTCTGTTGAAGCGTTAGTAATGGAAATTCCTTCGGCCGGGACTCGAGAGGAGCCGCCAATGGGAGTCCCTCTGGCCGGGACTCGAGAGGAGCCAGCGAGGGAGAGATCTCTGCTCCCCACCGAAACTGAAGGCGAAGTCATGCCGGAAGAAAGGGTGATGACACCTCCAGTTTAGGAAGCTGGCAAGGATCGCCCCTCGGATGCTCACTCGCCCCCGGAGGGGGTGGAGGTGTCCCCCGATGATGGCCTTTCGAGTCAGCCGCCTAGGGTTAACGCGAGGCACCGGGGCCGCCAAGCAGAGCATTGCTTGCTCATCTCTGCCCACTCTCCAAGCTGAACTTCGATGCTAGCCACTGGAGAAGTCCCTTGACACTTTCTTCACTGCTATCCTCCAGGTAATCATACGAGATCCCTAGTTCCCCCCTTCTTTGGGTTAATCATATTGATCTCTTATTCTTTAGTATGCGCAGGCATCCAATAGTGCATTCGTTCTTCGCGATGCTTGCATCGGAGGCTTTGGCAATCGGAAGCAGGGCTCACCCGAGTTGGACACTCTCAAGGCTCAGGTGGATGAGCTGACTCGGGAGCTATTCGAGGTCAAAGCTTGGGAGCTTGCGGTGTTCGGTGCACTAAGGGCTGCCGAAGAGGAGGGTCGGGCTCTTAAGGCCCAAGTCGTAGAAGCTGAGAGAAAGGCTCGAGTGGCTGATGCTTGCTGGGGCCAACAGAGGAAAAGCTGGAGAATGCTTTTCTCAGAGCAACTCAGGCCAAAGAGAGAGCGGCCGCGGTAGAAGATAGGGCCGAGGTAGTTGAGTTTGAGGTCCAAGCCGCAGAGGAGAGGTTGATCAACACCGAGGAGCGGCTGATTTCTATCGAGGAGAAGCTGGCCTCCGTCGAAGAGGAGATTAAACTTTGGCTAAGCTAATCATCACCGAAGTTCAGGCTAAGGAGAGGGTAATGGCTGCTCAGGCTGAAGCTATGATCAGGGTCAGTGCTGTTGACCAGTGAGCCCAAAGTGCTGTGGAGTTTTACAAAGGTTCCGCCGAATTCGCGCCGAGTGTAGTGAAGCATCCGTTGATGCCTATGCCAAGGGCTTCGAGAAGTGCAAAGAGAAGATTCTTCAAGTTTACTGACTGGGCAACCTCGATGACATTCAGCCTATGGATGAGGATGTGGAGGATGAGTCGGAGTCCACCAAGCCTTGATTTTGGCTTTCTTTTGTTCTTTTCATATTTTGTAATGTGGCCAGGATTGGCTTTTTATATGACAACATATTAATAGAAAAATATTTTTGATAATTCTGTGTGTTGTTTTAATCTTTAAACCAGTCTTGTTAATGATTTTTTGACCTTCTAGGCGACCATACTTTGACATTTGGCAAAACACCCCTGCTTCCTCGAGTATGTTTGATACTCCGTTGGCCTAACTCGCTCAAAATACAAGACTTCCACGGGGGGCTTCTCGCGCCGGCCCGGGAGTTTGACTCGGGGCTGCTTAGAACACAGGACTTAAACTGCCAGAGGTTTCTTGCATCGGTCCGGGGTGTTTGTGCCCTCTGCGCTGCCAAGGTCCTTTTGAAAAACTTTCACGGGGGTTTCTAATGCTAGCCCAGGAGTTTGACTCGGGGCCACCTAGAACACATGACTTGAACTGTCAGAGATTTCTCGCGCCGGTCCGGGGTGTCTGTGCCCTATGGGCCGCTGAGGTCCTTTTGAAAAACTTCCATGGGGGTATCTTGCGCCGGTCCGAGAGTTTGACTCGGGGCCACCTAGAACACAGGACTTGAACCGCCGGAGGTTTCTCGCGCCGGTCCGAGGTGTCTGTGCCCTCTGGGCCGCCGATGTCTGACATTAACTCCAAGAGATGGCTTGAGGCCATGAAATATGAAATGGACTCCATGTATGACAATCAGGTATGGACCTTGGTTGATCCACCTGAAGGGGTAAAACCATTAGGTGCAAATGGATTTTCAAGAAGAAGACCGATATGAATGGTAATGTGATTACCTATAAGGCAAGGCTAGTTGTAAAAGGTTACAAGCAAAGACAAGGTGTTGACTTTGATGAAACATTTTCACCTGTACCCATGCATTATGTCCATAAGGATTTTGCTTGCAATAGCAGCAGATATAGGAGATCGATGTCAAGACTGCCTTCCTAATGAAAATTTAGAGGAAGATGTATATGACACAACCAGAGGGTTTTGAATCCATAGATCCTAAGAAAGTGTGCAAGCTACAAAGGTCTATTTATTGACTTAAGCAAGCCTCGAGAAGTTGGAACATCCGATTTGATGTGACAATCAAAGAGTTTGATTTCATAAAAAATGAGGATGATACATGTGTGTACAAGAAGGTTAGTGGGAGTGATATTATTTTCTTGATATTATATGTGGATGACATATTATTAATAGGAAACAATGTATCCTTCCTTAAAGAAGTGAAGGATTGGTTGTCAGCTAAATTCTCCATAAAGGATTTGGGAGAAGCAGCCTATATACTTGGTATAAAGATCTATAGAGATAGATCTAGAAGGTTGCTTGGATTGACCCAATCCATGTACATAGATAAGATGCTAAAGCAGTTTAGCATGGAGGAATCCAAGAAGGGATTCCTGCCAATGTTGCATGGTGTACATCTCTCCAAGGACATGAGTTTTAAGACCCAAGAAGAAAGAGAGTACATGGATAGGATACCATATGCATCAGCAATTGGATCCATTATGTATGCGATGCTATGTACGAGGCATGATGTTTCTTATGCCTTGAGTATCACAAGTAGATATCAAGCAAATCCTGATGAGAAACATTAGATGGCAGTCAAGAATATCCTTAAGTACTTGCGAAGAACTAAGGATATGTTCTTGATTTATGAAGGATCCGATCTTATAGTTCGGGGTTACATGGATTTTAGTTTTCAGTCTGATGGAGATGATTATAAATCACAATCGAGCTATGTGTTCACACTCAATGGTGGTGCAGTCAGCTGGAAGAGTTCCAAGCAGGAGACGACCGCCGACTCTACGACTGAAGCCGAGTACATTGTAGCATCAGATGCAACTAAAGAAATAGTTTGGATCAAAAAGTTCCTCACTGAACTTGGAGTGGTTTCAAGCATTGTTAATCCAATACTCTTGTATTGTGATAACAATGGAGCTATTGCGCAAGCCAAGGAACCAAGGTTTCATCAGAGGTCCAAACATGTACTCAGAAAATATCATATGATTAAGAAAATTAGTGGAGGAATGATATAAAATAGAATGAGTCTCCACGGACAATAATATTGCTGATCCGTTCACTAAAGTCCTGTCATAGCAGAAGCATGATGGTCATGCTTAGTCACTTGGTATTAGATATATGGGTGATTGGCTCTAGTGCAAGTAGGAGATTGTTAGTGTGTGCTCTAGATCCAATCAGATTAGATGCTAGTTTGTACACATTTCTTTATGAATGCAAATCAAATTTATTGGTTTCTTTATCTATCCGGGTATAATTATATATATATTAGATATATTTAACCTGTGAGATAAAGTCCAAAAGAATGCGAACTGTGCATATAGAATTTGTAATAGAGATTACAAATTGTGAGATCCAAAATTGCATATTATGGTTTGATTCTTTAAACTTCCCTAGTCGATGCATAGACATGATTGGACACTGTCGAACACCATTGAGACTAGCAAACATTGCATATCTTCATTTTTACGGTGAGCAGCTGATCTTGCAAGCTAAAGTATGAAGATACTTGGATATGGTGTATGGATGTTCGTTATTGTAACGATGCATTGGATGACCCACACAGAGATCCCATATGGATATTCTATATAGTGTCAATGGTTGATCTTTGATGACGGTGGTGCGAGTGATCCTTTGACTTGAGATCTTCATTGCACCTCATGTGTGAAATATCATGCTTTGACGATATGCAAATGTCGCTCTAGCCACGGGTGGCAAATATGGTGTCGATTGGATATGATATGAAGCACATGAAGGTGGAGTTTGATCAAGACAGGATTCGTCTCCCTTGATAGAAAGGGTTATATCCCACGGCCACTTGATGGATTAAATTGATTGTTAAATCCTTGCAAGGTTGAGTTGGAATTCGAAATGGTTTTGAAGTTTTAATTTATATGAGTCAATTTTTCTGAGATCAAGTAAACAAAGATTAATTACATGGTTGACACATTCCATACCACTGATTGAACTGGGATATGTAATGAAGGGATTGAATCGTATGGTAACCGTTCATGAACAGGTATTGATGACCATATCAACAAACCCTTAACACTTGGGTGGTCATGATGCTTTGCTAGAGGCCGCTCATGATCTATAATCATGGATTCCTTGACTTAATCAAAGAGTTAATTTGGTTAAAGAATTGACTTGGACAAGGTATTGATCAAGTCATCCTTAGGGTCAATATTAGGGACATGATTATTACCAACGTGTCAAGGGACCTAATGGGACACACGAATTAAGAAGATTTTGGATGAAGTTAAAATGAAAATTAAGTTGGACTTTATTCAAATTAGATAACCAATTAATTAGGATTGAGTTTGACTCAATCTTAATTAGAGAACATAAATTGATGAATAGGATTCATCATAGAGAAAAGAATTTTATGTTCAAGAGAGAGACCTTTTGTACATGTGATGTACATATGAAATCCATTAATTAGGCTTGATCCATGTGATGATGGCTTAAATTAATTGAGATTAATAATATGGTATTTAATTGGATCCATATGATGGCATGATTTGATTTGTGGAAACCCAATTAAGCCGAAGGCTGAGATCGTGCCACATGGAGGATGGATCCATGCCCATGTGATGGACATGACCCATCTCCACGTCATGGAGGAGGGAACCCCATGATTTGGGGTGTCATCATGAAGCCAAATTCAAGGTTGCGACGTTGGTTTCATGAGATAATCGGTTTTTTAGGGATGCGGTTTGGTGGTTGTAATCTTAACATTATCATGATAACAAATATCCTAAATTTGTTAGGATAATTTGTTATCAACTTGATATGATTGAATGGTTAGGTAGTTAAAATAAAATTTTCTTTTTATGGAACCACACAACCTCCTTTTCATGTTATATAAAAGGGGAGAGATACCCCTTCGAGAGATATGCATGACTCCTCCCTTCTCTCTTTTGGATGCCTAACACCTACTTTCTCTTTCTAAAACATCCTTTCTCTCTCTAAAATGTCCCTTTCTCTCTCTTGATTGATCAAGATTTGATCTTGATCAAGAAATTTTTCTTGATTTGGGAAATTAATTGAAAAGAAAAGAGGTGCTAGCACCCCTCGCAAGAAGGTTATCATCCAATCCTGGGAGGACATCATCCAAAGATCTTCGCGTGGATCACCATTAGAGGCCGAACGCGTGGACGACTAGTGGTAAATCGTTTACCGGCTTTATCGGGCTTCATCCTCAATAAACAACACATGTATGATCTATTATTAAATCATGTATTTTTTCTTGTTAACTGAATTTGTTCCTGAGGATCTTGGGCTTTGGGAATTAAATTCGTATTTATTTTTATCTTCCGCTGCGTGATATATGAATTTGATTCATATAAAATATATGTAATTCCCAACACCGTTTAGGGGCTAATCACTATCAGGGCCGTCTAGAACCCGCTCCGGGGCCGCCTAGGGGCCGATCACTATTGGGGCCGCCCCGCCTAGGACCAGCTCTGTGGATGCCTAGGGGCTGATCATTCTTGCTATTTGATTACCACGTGGCTTTTACTAGCCACATCAGGAACCATTCAATGTCAATATGTCATTGGTATTTGTTTATTGGGGTTGTTGTCAATTTTAAAATCGCTTAGCTCAGCACTTAATCGCACTTTAATAATACTCCCTACTCCCTTGCAATTACTTCCATTCCACGTTTACTGCTGGGAAATAGCCAGAACATGAACAAAGTCTACTTGATGATGAATACCATATAAAGAACAAGTCATTTCTCCCTGAATTGTGCATCATACAAGGCTTTTAAATACATCTCAACCTCTATTTCTTGCCTCGTTCAAACTCTCTCTCTCTCTCTCTCTCTCTCTCTCTCTCTCTACCACAATGCATCCCTCCAAGCCAGGGGAACCGACAACTCCAGTGATGGGTGTGCCTGCGAGTCCTAATACCTTTCCTGTCCAACCCCAATCTCCAGTGCAATGGTCTACAGGCCTCTTCGACTGCATGGACGATGTCGGCAATTGTAAGCTCCTTCAATTTGTTCCTTTCCTTCCCGTCTGCATCATCACTCTTATCATCTAACATCATCATGAGGTACGGTACGTTTTTTTTTTTTTTTTCCTTCTCTCTTCACAGGTTGTCTAACTTACTGGTGTCCATGCATTACATTTGGTCGGATTGCAGATATAGTTGACAGAGGCTCGAGTTGTAAGCTTTTTTTACCAGATCTCCTTTAGTGTACGTATAATTAATTCATCAAGCAAGCCTCTGAGATCATTTTTCCATTGGTTTGGGTTGCGCAAATGGTTGTTGGTAATTAATTTTTAAGTGTTGTTTGTGAATGATGTACTACGTACGCTTGCAGCATGTGGAACAGCCGGAGCTCTGTACACGATTATAGCGGTCTTCACTGGCTGTCAATGGTTATACTCGTGCTCTTACAGGTCCAAGCTTAGATCGCAGCACAACCTGCCGGACTCCCCCTGCTGTGACTGCTTCGTTCACTTCTGCTGCGAGACTTGCGCCTTGTGCCAAGAGTATAGAGAGCTCAGGAACCGTGGATACGACATGACAATAGGTCTCTCTCTCTCTCTCTCTCTCTCTCTGTGCGATCTTCTGATGGCTAACATGTGGTGGTGGCAATCTTGCAGGGTGGCAACTTAACATGGAAAGACAGGGCCGGGGGATGATGATCCAGCCACCTGCTATGCAAGGAGCAATGATGCGTTAATGAGAAGCTGTTCATATGGAGTCTATGAAGAGCTTAATATATAGTGATCGTATAATGTAAAAGGCTGGCTTAAGTTTGTCTGCGTCTGTGGAATTGGGACGGTGGTTCCCTTCTCTGCTTCTTTCCTTCTTGTTTTATTTGAGCTTTGGCAAATAAAGATTGTGATTTTAATGAGTCGGTGAAGTTTTGCGTGGGGTTTTGGATCAATCCGGCAGGTAGTAGCGAGGACTCCATGGGTAGGCAAAAATAGAATCCATGCCTTAAACCATGTAGGTCATATACTTTTAAAATAAATCTCTAATACTCATTATTCATCATATAATATTAACATACTATCCTCAAGCATGCAAAAATCATGACTAAAAAATACAAATATATATATATAATTAAGTAATTTACTAAATTGCTGATTATAATTAGCCTATTTATCCTTTTGCTAAACCAAATAATGCAGGAGTGCCAATCTCCTACAAAATAAGTTTTCTGAATTATTCTCATCATCAAAACAGCTAATAATTTCCCCCAACCCGGTTCATTTAATCAAAAATAGGGCTTCCTGATTTGGGTTCCTAATTTTAACAATCAGGTTAATATATACAAATTAGGTTGGTTCAACCTCATTCCTAAGGAGACCTAAACCACAGTTACTCCATCAATTGAATCAAGCTAACGATCAGGTTCAAATGGGTTGGACCAATTTAAATGAGGGTCAGCTAACCTGATTCACTTGCTGGTTCTAATTGATTGAAATCACTTGATTTGGGTCTGCTTACATTAGGTATAGCCCACTTAACCTGGTTCATTATGTTGAACTGGCTGAATTGTTAAGAAGCCGGTTGGGCTTCAAACCCTTCGTTCTCCTCCCAGCTCTCCACCCAAGCAACAGCAAGGCCAGCCAGAGTCCGCACCGATCATCACCGGACAATATTTAGCAATGTATCTACGTTGCTATTTAGCAACTCAAATGGCATCGCTAGATTTTGTCATGTAAAATATTAATCGCTAAATAATAATGTAATCATTATGTCGCTAAATAGCGACGCATCGTTTGTGTCACTGTTAAGCAACATATAATTTGCATCGCAGTGGCATTGCAATATTTAATTTTTTTTTTAAATTTTTATCTGAAAGTAAAATTTCAGCCTGCTTATACATTTAATAATACATGCTAAATAAAGAGACACATTATAAATAAACATTTAATTTGTAAAAAAATTAAAAATTTCTCTATTAAACTAAACAAGATAAATGTCAACACATTAAATAAATCAAACATACATAACAATTATGTATACATAACAATAAAATGAAAATAACATTAAGAATCCTACGCTGGATCATATGGTGGAGGTCGAGATGAATTGAATAGAAAAGATCGTGTGTTCTCTGACACCAGGCAAACCAAGTCTTACATCTCCCACATCTGCTATCTGTTCATGGCTTGCTAGGCTATGAGGTCTATAAGCTATTGCCGAAACTCAGATGTGTACTCATCAAACTCCTGCCGAATTTGATCTATAATAGATTGCCTTATAATCTCATCGATATGTTCAGCAAGAATATCGCCGGATTTAACACAGTGCGAATAGAAGCTACGAACGAGAAAAAATTTGAAAACTTTGGTGCCCAGACCATACACTCTACGGTCATGTAGCTGGGCACCAACAGCTTCTAAGAATACATGTTGACTCTCCTATAGTGAGAGTTTGATGGATGTCTCTCCATCAATAGAGTCGGCCTATGATGCCTAGGATAGAAGCTCATCTATACGTGCCTACGAATTATAAAAGAAATGGTATTTGAACCAATATAAGAAGAATGAAAATTAAAAATAATCATTAAGTATTAGAAGCAAATCCTTCTTGTTGTGACCGTGCATCAATCAAGAACCATCCTTCTTCTTGTGTGTCACCCTAAATAGACGAAACTCACCTAGGTCTATGCTCTCCTGCACAGTCTACATAAATAGAAAATAGATTATAAATGTAAGTATTTGTTAATAAAATAATTAGCAATTCAGTTATTTATGTTTTCTTACCAAACGACATTGATGCTCCTGAATGAAAATGGAACCCGAGGTCTGGCAGGAGAGACCCATGCCTGGACCGCTCTTCTTAAATCGGCGGTTCGTGCTAGCTGCGATGGACCTCCTACGCCCAGCTCTGACTGCCCACACCTATTACCACTCGTGCCATATCGCCTTCGGCACATGCACATGATGACAATAAGACTTCCTCCAACGATGAACATGTCGGAGTATTATCGTGCAACTAGAGCATCCCATGCCGACCTATTGGCATCATGGATGGTTGGATCCCTCGTAAACTTTTCTGCATTAAAATAAAAGGTTAGTTGCAAAATATAATAGAATTAAGAAGTTTCATATGACTGATAAATTACATTTAATATATAGTTTATTTAAAACTCAAAAAAAAATTCCTTGTGCTTGAAGACACGTGATGCCAATCGTAGCCATTTAGATAAGCGCGCTTTTGAATATAGTGTTGATCTGGTTTGATACTATATGCTGCTTAATAAAATTGTTAACATAAAAGAATCGATAAATAATGCATGTTTATAAATAACAAACATAAGAATTTTAATAAATGTTAAAGAACTTATATACTTACATCCCATTAGCATCCAATGCAAGTACCCTACGGCCCAAAGATGAATAACTCTCTACGTTTGTGCTGCTGAAGAAGAAGCATCATGATCTGATCCAAGGTAAGATGCGATCTTATGTAGAGATAATGAAGGCTATGTAGGGCTGCAGATCTAAGCTCTCCATAGATGAGGTCACTGGATCAGATGGGTCAATGCTGTGTCCCTACCCACCCCGTCTATCAACAATGTATCTCCCTCGGCCTCATACTGAAAATAATAGAGATTTATACAACCTAATTATGAATAATGAATATATGTGTAAATTAAAGCATAAATAAATTCATATTACAATTGTATTAACCTCTATGTAGAGTCAGTTTCATTTGTATCATCAATAACCGGTTCAACATCCAATGCTGTATCTGACTATGATTGAAATTCATCTTCATCGCCATTCAATCGAACATTAACATCCTTAATTTCTTGGATATCACCATTTGGGTCTCTAAGTAATGTTTCAAGAGAAACTGTGTCATCCTCAATTGCATGTATTTCCATCTCATCCTTCTAAAATGCAAGAGAATCTGGTGACTAACTTGAAGAGCTCTCAACAAGTACGATGGTCGATTGTAGCATGATTTTAGAAATAGCCCACCAATCTCGCTTGTTGTTGAACAAACTTGGATATCCTCAATAATACATTTGTTGAGCTTGTGATGCTATAATAAATGGTTCATATTTTTGCAGTCTTCATCTATGGTTCACTTCAACTAAATTGTATTCCTTATGAACCCTTGTCTTCACATTTACTGTTGGATCAAACTATTTGCAATGAACAAGACAATACATTTCATATGCCAACCTGGATATTTAACTTCGATTACCTCCATTAACTTTCCATAATAATCCTATATATTTGCTTTAATACTTTCTCCTTTAATGCACACGCTCCAATTTTGCATGCCTCTTGAAGAACCTAATCCTTCAATCTAAAACTTGTAGACATTCACAAAATAGCCCGGGTAGGTAGTTATGGTCCTGAATGGCCATTGTGCTAGACAACTAATAAAATATTGTCAATAATAGACCATGGACCATTAACCTGTAAATGAATAAGGTATTCACAATCAATTCATAAAATATGAGGCACTAATAAAAATGAATGCATCATAACACTCACAAATTCATTAAACAAATATGCAAACTCCGTTTCTAGCTTCTGCCGATGACAACTTCACTGATGTCGGGATACATCTGTCATTGCCTAGCGCAGTACATCCTTTAGAGATAACAAATTTACAACTATTGTCAGCAAATAATTTATTTAATATTATTCATTTAAAAAGCAGAAGTTCAATGTTAAAATATTGAGTATATACATACTCGATGTACGGATCAACTTCTCAATTGTTCATTAAAATATAATAATGGGATGCAATGTACTCGACATTGCTCAAATCTCATCTTCTGTTTTCCAAATGGTCGGTTGACATTTTTAAAAATTAATATTCTACCATCATTAGCTCTCCTTCATCTGCACAACCATCATTATTGTGGCCTATATTTTGGCTCATCGTGTGGACGTGATCCTCAAAATAATGCGAAGCAAAAGTTGAAACTTCCTCAACCAAGTATGCATTGTATATGAAACCTTCAATCCTTGCCTTGTTGCACACATTATTTTTAACTTCTTAAGGTATCTATATGTCAAAGTAAAAAACTCAATCAATTAACTTGCTTGTAAGGAAAGATTACATGAAATGATAGAATATAATATTTGTTGCTGCTGATTTTCGTTCTCTGGCCCGAAGACGATGCACGTCGGGATTCGGATGGTCTCTCATCCTGATAGACCTGCAAATAGTCCTCACGCAAGAATCGAATAGGCTAGTCCCTACGAAAGACCCTCCGATGCCTAAGTCAGTGAAAACCTTCAACGAGACGAGAAGGTTATTGTAGAAGGATGCCCTAAAGAAGGTTTCTAGAGAGCAATCACCTCAGCTTAGATTGTGAGGGCTTAGAGTTCCCTTTGAGATGCATACCTGAGGGATCTTGGGACTTAGTATTTATACGCTGCCAAGAAGGTAAGCAGTTACCTAATTTTTTAGGAGACTTTTAGGGAGTTGGCATCCGATCAGGCCGAAATCCTGTCGATTACAAGAATTGGTAGTTGATAAAGCTGACGGGCACTTTATCAAAAATTTGAAATCCTGTTGATCATGGATGGAGTGTTGTATTTAGCTTCCATTTCTATTTTGGTAAGCTTACTCCAAAATCTTTACGATCAGAGTGGTTCATTCTCCAAGATATCCGGCGTGGTTCGATCCGCCAAGGTATGGAAATGGCTTGGCCCTACTGAGGTACGTAGATGGCTTGGCCTTACCAAGATTTGGAGATGATAATATAAGACTACGTTTTCAATTAAGACGTAGTCTTATATTATCTAATAATATAAAAAAAATACTTTTAAATAAGACGTAGTCTTATATTATCTTAATAATAATGTAAAAAGACTACATTTTTAATTAAGATGTAGTCTTATATTATATGATCGTATAAAAGATTATATTTTTAAATAAGATGTAGTCTTATATTATCTTATAATATAAAAAGATTATATTTTTAATTAAGACATAGTCTTATATTATTTTATATAATAATGTAAAAAGACTACGTTTTTAATTAAGATGTAGTCTAATATAAAACTAAAAATTTATCTTTTGTCCTCCTCGTAATTCGCTTCCCTCCTTTTTTTCTTAAACGAAACCCTCGATATCCCGCTGTAGTTTTGTTCTGGATTAGGGTTTTGTTTGTGACTCCACCACCCACTCCACAGGATTACAGTTAAGGAGACCACCACCACCACCACCAAAGTTTGGTTTACAAAGACTTTATCACGATTAGGGTTTTGTTTGCTGTCTCTTCACCAAGTTAATTAAGAATCGCCCTAACTACCTCTTCTTTTCGTCTACGCCTTACGCGAGTGCATGGAAAGAAGAAGGGTTAAACCTTAGTTCTAAGCAGCCTGACAGGAGGACTTCATCGCCATCATCATTGATCCAGGTATGCATCTTTTAACCAAACCCAATCCTAGTTAAAGAGAGAAGAGGGAAACTGGGCTAAGTTATCTAGTTTTTCTTGTACCCTAATTTTCGTTTAAAACAACCCTAACCCTAGTCTTCTACGATCAAGAAACAAGAAGATGGGGGGGGGGGGGGGGGGGGAGAAACAAGAATGATCGGAAGGAAGAGAGAGAAATTGGGTGAAAGGGGGGCATTCAGCCGGATCATTGCCTCGGCCCGGCGGCGTGCCTGCCGGCTCGTCGGGCCCGGACCATCGACGGCAGCCGCCACCGGCATCTGTCCAACGTCCGGGGGGTTCGACCGGGAAGGAGGGCGGCCGTGCCGCCGATCAAGAGAGATTGATTATGGGAGCCGAACCGGCTCTCGTGTTTGGCTCAAGCCCGAGGCTTGCCCGGGCTTTGGGCCAGGGGCGGCAGCCTCCACCGGCGTCCATGCGACATCCGGTGGGGTTCGGCCGGCCGTGCCGCCGCTCATGGAGGAGGAACGAAAGAAGAAGAAGAGGAAGAAGAAGAGAGAAATAAAGAAAAAAAATTGGAAGGGGTGCCGCCAGGCCGGCACTAGGCCGGTCGTCGATGGGGAGGACCCCGGGGAGAGGTGGCGGCGGCCCTTGGTCGCCGGCACCATCCCCTAGTTCAAGTGAACCAGAGCGCGCACGTGATTGAAACAGGGGAGGGGGATGGCCTGGTGGGCTGGGCCTGGGCTCGGTCTGGCCCATTCAGGCAGGTTTTTTTTTCTTAAAGGTGATTGTTAATTTTTTAAAATTAAAAAAAGCTGAATTGAGATGCAATTAATCCTTACCATTTAAATTAAGTGTTAAAAAATAAAAAATGATCTAATAACTTGATTCAAGAGATTGATGCAATTAATCCTTACCATTTAAATTAATAACGTGATTCAAATAGAAAAGTTTATATGTTTCTGAACATAATATCTTTTCTATTTTAGGAATATATATGGTGGATTCATCAGGCATGGAAAGTAAGTCCAAAGAGATTGATGACAAAGGAAAGGAAGCTAAACCACTGTAAGTTATTATTTATCTTTTTAATTTACTTATCATCTTTCAAATTTTTTTACTTCTATATGGTTTGATAAATTTAATTAGTTTGTTAGATAAAATTAATTATATTTGTTGATTTAATTAACTAGTTACTAGTATTTTTTGAATTTAAACAGACTAGATAAGTCATGGTACTCTGCTGATAGACGTACAAAAAGATATGAGGATGGTGTCGAAGTTTTTTTGAATCATGTTAAAAGAAATTTAAGTGACCCTAGTTCCATACAATGTCCATGCATAAAATGTGGGAATATGAAAGTTCATGATATCACAGTGGTTAAAGATCATCTTTTTTGTAATGGTATCGACTCAAGTTATGACGTATGGATATGGCATGGCGAAAACATATGTAATGTTGAGGAAGATAAGTGTACCTTAGATGCTGAAGAATGTTGTCTTCAATACAATGATGATATTAATGCTGTGGAAATGGTTGAAGCAGCTAGAGATCTATTTGAATGTAATCCAGAGAAATTCGTTGACTTGTTGGATGATGCTGAGCCCTTTATACACTGGTTGTAGTGGGTTCACTAAGCTTTCTGTTTTGGTACGATTATACAACTTTAAAACAAAATATGGGTGGAGCGATGCAAGTTTCAATGAGCTTTTAAGCTTTTGGGGTGATGTGCTTCCAAAAGGAAATTTGATGCCAACATCAATATATGAAGCAAAAAAGACATTGTGCGCCTTAGGAATGCAATATGAAAAGATACACGCATGTCCAAATGATTGCATTTTATATAGAAATGCAAACAAGGATGTTGATGTATGTCCAAATTGTTCTGAATCAAGATGGAAGATTCCTAAAGGATCCAATCATCCAAAAGTAGGCATGCCGGCAAAAGTTGTGTGGTATTTTCCCCCAATACCCAGGTTTAGAAGAATGTATGGTACTCGTCAAATATCGAAAGATTTGATATGGCATTCTAGTGAAAGAGAAGTTGACAGTTACATTCGACATCCAGCAGATGCAGCATCATGGAAATTAATAGACCACAAATGGCCTGATTTCGCATGTGAGCCACGAAATCTTCGATTGGCACTTGCAGCAGATGGGATAAATCCACATAGCTCCTTAAGTAGTCGTCACAGTACATGGCCTGTCGTACTTATTACCTATAATCTCCCACCATGGTTGTGTATGAAGCGAAAGTTTATGATGTTAACCTTGTTGATATCGGGTCCTAAGCAGCCGGGAAATGATATTGATATCTTCTTGCAACCACTTATTGATGATTTAAAAATGCTATGGGATGTCGGTGTTAAAATTTACGATGCATATTTGCAAGAGGTATTCACCTTAAAGGCTGTATTACTATGGACAATAAATGATTTTCCCGCGTATGGAAATTTGAGTGGCTGCAGTGTTAAAGGTTATTTGGCTTGCCCAATTTGTGCTGAAAATACACATAGTGTATACTTGAAACATAGTCGAAAAAATGTGTACCAAGGTCATAGAAGATTTTTGCGCAGAAATCATCCATATAGAAGAGCAAAAAAGGCATTTAATGGTTGTCAAGAGTTTGATGTTGAGCCTAAACCTTTAACTGGAACAGAAATTTTACAAAACACCAGAAATATTAATTATGTGTATGGAAAAAAGCAAGCAAATACAGTGCATGTTGAGAAATAAAAAAGAAGGACAAGGTTTCAGAGGCAAAGTCTAAACTTGCATGGAAAAAAGGTCAATATTTTTTGATCTTGAATATTGGGAGTTTCTTCATGTACGTCATGTATTAGATGTGATGCATATTGAGAAAAACGTATGTGAGAGTATCGTGGGAACCTTCTTGATATACCTGGAAAGTCAAAAGATGGACTAAGCAGTCGTTTAGATCTAGTAAATATGGGAATTCGAAGTGAGCTACAACCAATAGTGGGTGAAAAAAGAACATATTTGCCTGCTGCAAGTTACACACTTTCTAAGGCTGAGAAAATCAAATTTTGCAAGATGTTATCTACACTTAAAGTTCCAGATGGATACTGTTCTAACTTAAGAAATTGTGTTTCTATGGAAGAATTAAAGCTTTATGGCCTAAAATCTCATGACTACCATACTTTGATCCAACAACTTCTTCCATTGGCATTACGAGGATTGTTGAATAAGAACATGAGATCCACAATAACTAGACTAAGTTTGTTCTTCAATGCACTTTGCAAAAAAGTTGTGGATACTTGCAATCTTAGTTTGCTACAAGAAGAACTTGTGAAGACTTTATGTTTGATGGAAAAGAATTATCCTCCTTCATTTTTTGACATAATGGTTCATTTAACCGTACACCTTGTACGCGAAGTCCAGTTATGCGGACCAGTATATTTAAGATGGATGTATCCTTTTGAAAGATTCATGAAGATCTTAAAAGGATATGTACGCAATCGCAATAGGCCAGAAGGTTGCATTGCAGAATGTTATATTGCTGAAGAAGCTGTAGAATATTGTTCGGAGTACTTGTCAAATATGAAAGCTGTTGGGATCCCATCAATGAGAAATGAGTGTGCTGGTCAACACAGTATTGGAAAACCACTTTCTGCTTCTCATGTATTTAAAGCTGATGCGAAAGAGTTAGAGCAAGCACATCTTTATGTGTTGGAAAATACAACAGAAGTTGCAGCTTATGTAGAGTAAGTCAGACCCATCACAAGTTATTTGAGTCTCATTAAATGTTCTTATTTTTAAAGTATGTAGTCATAACTGAATAAGTTCTAACATACAGGCAACATATGGAAGAATTGAAGGCAGCTAATCCAAATAAAACAAGGAGACAAAAGTGGCTTCAGGATGAGCATAATCGAACTTTTATAAATTGGTTGCGTGAAAAGGTATATGACTATGTGGTTGGCATCTTCTAGGAGATCATCATTTATTTATACTTAACTATCATTTATATTGCTGAATTTTAAAATGAATGTAGGTTGCTTCTGAGATTAAGGAATCCAGTAACGTAATTTCCGATATGTTGAGGTGGATATCTCATGGACCCCAACCCCAAGTGATAAGATATGATGGATATCTTATAAATGGAGTTCGATTTCACACCCAAAAACGTGATAGTACCAGATGTGTTCAGAATAGTGGTGTCACCTTAACTGCTAAAACAATGCAAGTGTCTAGCTCGAAGGACAAGAACCCGATAATTTCAAACATGTCCTTTTATGGGGTTCTTCAGGACATATGGGAACTTGATTATATTGAAATTAAGGTGGTAGTTTTTAAGTGTCAGTGGGTTGACAGCTCTAGTGGAGTTAAAGAAGACGAAGATGGATGCACATTGGTTGATCTTACGAAAATTGGACATAAGTCAGATTCTTTTATTTTGTCTACTAATGCCCAGCAAGTGTTTTATGTAGAAGATGGAAATGATCCAGCTTGGTCGATTGTAGTTCCAAACTCAAGGCACATGTTTAATGGTTATTCAAATGATGATGAGTTAGGTGATATGGTATTAGAACATTGTGTTATCAAATCATTGCCTGATATACAGTCTTTTGATATTATGGATGATTCTCATCTACCTTATGTGCGGGATGATAGTGATGGTACTTGGATTGCCAATAATTAACATGAAATGGTAATAGCTTTGTTAATCGTACATTCGCTTATTTTTATTATTTATTTATATATATATTTTTTGTTAAAATAATGATAATTTACTCTTATTGTACAGGTTGCCAACTGTGAATGAAGAACCTACGTCAAGCGCAGAAAAAGTCAAAAGAAAAAGGGGTCCAACAACTATGCCTAGAGTAATAAAAGCTAGGTATCATGGAGAAGTAAAGGATGTGATTTACAATAGAAGAGGACAATCTTTAGGGGAGGTTAATACGGAAATGCAAAGTTATCTAGGTGTTATTGCCAGAACCACTGTGCCTATTAATTTCGAAAATTGGCTTTCAGTTCCTGAAGAACTGAAAAACAAAATTTGGATTCAAATAAAGGTAAGTTTTTTCTTAATTTTTTAATTAAATTTTGATTTCATTAGTATGCTCTTATGTATTTATATGTTTTTGTAGAAAGCTTATAATGTGCCAGCAGAAGGAAAGAATCATATTTTGTCATCTGCTTGTACAAAATGGAGACAATTTAAGTTCAAGTTGAGGACAAAATTCTTGAATCCATTGGAAGATATGCGACCCTTATTTGACAACCCTCCTAAGAACTATCCATTCATAAAAAAAGATGCTTGGAATGCCTTTGTCAGCAGGTATAGTTCTCCAGAATTTAAGGAATGGAGTAGGTTGCAAAGTGAAAGAGCAAAAAGCAATGAGTATCGACATCATTCATCTAGGCGTGGATTTGTTAATGTGGAAGAAAAGATAGTAAGTGTTGAATATTTAGTTCTGCATTGTTGAGTAATTATTAGCTTATTTTTTATTAATATATTTGTTGTCTAATAATTATAGAAAAAAGAGATAGGCACTGATGAAGACATTGGACGAAGTGTTGTATGGAAAGCTGTTTATTCAAAAGGTGATGGTTCTGATAGTGAAGTCATCCAAGAAGTCATACAGAAGATTGTAAGTAGTAAATCTGTTATTATTCATTTAATAGCTAATTATAGATTCTTTTATAACTTCCTAATGTATGGTTCGTTTTGTCTACATATCAGGATGAATATACAATGAAGGTGAAAGATGGATCAATACAAGAATCGGGACAAAAAGACATACTAGGAATGGCATTGGGAAATCCCGAACATGGTGGTCGAGTAAGGGGTGTTGGAGGCATGGTTACCCCTAAAACCTATTTCAATCTTCCAAAAAGAACAAAAACAAGCGAACTCTTACAACATTTGTTAGAAGAACAAAAAATATTGAACCAACAACAAAGAGAAGATGCAGAGGAAAGAAAATCATTACTTGATGAGCTACGTAAACTTCATGAAGAAAACAAAAAGTTGAGAGATATTTCAAAAATTGCTGCAAGTGCTCAATATGTTTCAGACAAAGCTAGCTGCTGCTCAATTAAAAAACTGCATCCAAATAAAAATGTTGCTGATTCTGATACACAAAATGATGAAAATATAGAATTTATTGCTATTGGACAAAGAAACATGCAAAAGGTATGTTAATATTTACTTATATTTGTAGCAATTTATTTAAATTCATAGTACTTATATTTTCTAATGTTATTGCTTTGAAGGGAAAACCATGCAAATTGGCAGTAGAATCTATTAATAATATAATTGGATATGGTACAGTGATTGAGAATGTAGAACCAAACTCTGTTGTACATGGAGTTCCTTTGGGTATTCATAATTATCGTGTATCTATTGATGTTTGTTTTGACAATGATGCTCTCCTTCCAATAACAATTGGTGATGATCCTGTAAAAGTTAAAGATTTTGTTGGTTCTCACGTTGCATGGCCTCGATCATTAGTTATTGATGATCAAAGAAAGGTATCTAAAACCTTTTAACTTATATTTAAATTTGTGATTAATTTATATTGATAAACTATTTGTTATGTAATATATGTGAATTGAATTTCATTATTATGAACAGGCTAAGATTGTCCCCCAAAAATTACAGATAGAAAACAAAGAAAAGGGTCCATGGAGTTTATCATATTTAAAGAATCACATTGCAAAAAGTTTGGGAGATACAAATACAATAATGGTGGTATTGGATGTTGGTGTCTTTGGTCATGAACGGGTTTGTTATATTATTCGAGAAGATATTGATAACTTTTGCTCAATGGACAGGATTACTTCTAGTTGTATTGTGCTATATATGAGGTAATATTAAGATATTTTTATATTTTTTGCATTTCATATGCAATTACTATATGTTACAAGTTTCTAATAAAAACTGTGGGATTGAATAATTTGATTTATGTAGCTATTTGTACAATCAAATCAAGAAATCAAAACTGCTCAACATGTATGGCTTCATAGACCCTGGACAGATCTCTGTACACTCTGGATCGGCTGGAGTACGATCAGATTTGATTGCTAAAAGATTAGAGCGTTGTTATGTGGATCAATTGTTTCTAGCTCCTTATAACTCTGGGTAAGTTGTTTTTTAATGAAAATTTGATACTTTTGATATTAAGTTGTTGATTATTGTTATTATGTTTATGAAGGGATCACTGGTCCTTGGTGGTTATTGACCCTCATGGGGACAAAGTGTATTTTTGTGATTCTATTGGACGTTCAGTGGGAAAAGAATTGAAAGGTGTTATTAATACGTAAGTATTTATTTCTTTTTAATTTTGCAGTAATTTGTCTAAATTATATCATTTGAGTCTCACACTATTACTATACTTTGTTAAATTAGTGCACTCAAAATATACAATGCTAAAGCTGACCGAGTTGCAAGAAAAACACTTACTTGGGAGTCAATTAAGGTATATTGAGTTGCATATTCTTTTTAATAATTCATAAAATTAGATCTTATTTGTTTTAATCTTATAAAAACTTTTAAATTCATTTTTCAAGTGTCCAAAGCAACCATCTGGTGTTGAATGTGGCTATTATGTCATCATGTATATGAAGGAGATCATCGAGAATTATATCATTTCAACCGATGAAAAGGTACGTAGGTTATTATTGCGTAGATGATTCACATAAGTTCTACTTTTATGATTTTAGGTTTTTATGTCATGTATTATTTAGTGCTCTTTTTATGAGTAACTTATATGAAAAGGTTTGTTATTATTGCGTACATGATTCATATAAGTAGTACTTTTTATGATTTTAGATTTTTGTATCATGTGTTATTTAGTGCTCTTTTCTGATTAACTTATGTATATGCAGTTTGGCGAGAAGAAAACTTATAAACAAGAAGAGATCGACATTATGCGTGGAGAATGGGTCGAGTACTTACAAGGTTGCATTTGAAGAAATGTTATGTGGAAAGATGTTTGTATGATAGTATTGGACAATGTATTTGAGGTTTTTTGGAATTGAAACTATATGTTTGTATGACAGTAAATGTTTGTATGACAGTTTGCACGAAGAATTCAATATTTTTAGGATTTTTTTGGAATTGAAATTATATGTTTGTATGACAGGATTTGATATTAGACTACATTTTTAATATAAAAATGTAGTCTAAATGTTCATAATAGACTACATTTTCTGATAAAAATGTAGTCTAAATGTATTTAAAGACTACGTTTTATTGACTTTAGACTATTTTCTTGATAAAAACGTAGTCTAAATGTATTTAAAGACTACGTTTTATTGACTTTAGACTACATTTTCTGATAAAAACGTAGTCTAAATGTATTTAAAGACTACGTTTTATTGACTTTAGACTACATTTTCTGATAAAAACGTAGTCTAAATGTATTTAAAGACTACGTTTTATTGACTTTAGACTATATTTTCTGATAAAAACGTAGTCTAAATGTATTTAAAGACTACGTTTTATTGACTTTAGACTATTTTCTGATAAAAACGTAGTCTAAATGTATTTAAAGACTACGTTTTTTGACTTTTAACTACGTCTAAAAACGTAGTCTAAAAGAGGGACTTTTAACTACAGTTACACTTTTAACTACACTCACCTAGACTACGGTTTAGAAAATGTAGTCTATATATAAAAGACTACGTTTTTTAGACGTAGTCTAATTAAAAAATTATTGTAATGTAGGGTTGGTGGTCCCATTATATGGCTCGATTACCAGGAGCTTGATGTGAGATGGGACCACCTCCTTTATGATCTTTTTGGTGAAGGGTGGGCCCTGCTTCACTCGTGGTTGTGGATGGGATGTGTGCTTGACTGCATCTATTTTTTTGGCGCATCTCTTGGAGTTGCCACTCTACCCCCTCATTCCGAATAGTCGAAGAGCTGGGCGAGGAGATCGTGGCCGCAACATCAAATCATAGCACAAGAAGATCGGAGACAAGGAGCGGGCCCGATGAGACTGACATAAACTCCTATCTTTGCCCTTCTGCGGTGCATGTTCCACTTCTTCCTTGTGGCTAGGTTATCGTGGGTGGCTCGTCGCCTCAAGTAGGTTGGGTGGAGGAGCTGTCAGTTGAATTGGATTAGCTACTCCACCAAAATGCTGCTGAGCAGGTACAGCCGATGGAGGGACTCTATGAAGCCCCTGCACCAACTGTGTCAGGGATTGAACTTGTTGGACCAGCGCGCTAAGCTGGTACTGGGTGACGAGGGCCATGGATAATGAAGGAGCCTCGGTCGATGGTGGTTGTGAGGGCATCGTATTACTTGTGGGGTCAGGCCTCTAGGAAGTGGCATGATCTAAAGCATCAGTGGTTGCTCTCTTGCAATTGGCCATTGAGGATATGTCCTTCTTGCTTGAACCTTTTCTCCTTAGTTTTAAGTTTTTAGAGGGACTTGGGGCCCTTCCTCTAGCGCCAATTTGTTGCTACTGATTTTTGTTCTCTGGCTTGGGGATGATGCACGTTGGGATCCGGGTGCTCTCCCATCCTAATAGACCTACAAAATAGTCCTTTGCAAGAATCGAAGGGGGTGTCCCTGCGGAAGACCCTCCGATGCCCAAGTTAGTGAAAACCTTCAGTAAGCAGATGAGAGGAGAAGGTTGTTGAAGAAGGATGCTCCAAAGAATGTTTCTGGAGAGCAATCGCCTCTGCTTAGATTCACTACAAGAAACTATGGTATTTATGGCGAACCTATTATGGCGAAATATTTTCGTCGTTATAGGTTTATTTATAACGGCGAACTAAAAATTAAATTCGTCATAAAAATTTGTATTACGGCGAAATATATTTTCGCCGTAATTAAAAGACTTATATTACGGCGAGTTTAAAAACTCGTCGTAATAAGTCCATATTTTATTTTATGTTTTAATTTTTTTTAAATCTTTCTTTTTATTACGACGAAAATATATTTTCACCGTAATTAAAAGACTTATTACGACGAGTTTTTAAACTCGTCGTAATAAGTCAATATTTTATTTTACGATTTTGATTTTTTTAATTTTTCTTTCTTTTTATTACGGTGAAATATTTTTCGCCGTAATTAAAAGACTTATTACGGCGAGTTTAAAAACTCGTCGTAATAAGTCCACATTTTATTTTATGTTTTGATTTTTTTTTTAATCTTTCTTTTATTACGGTGAAATATATTTTCGCCGTAATTAAAAGACTTATTACGACGAGTTTAAAAACTCGTCGTAATAAGTCCATATTTTATTTATGATTTTTTTTTTTTTTTCTTTTTTTTTATTACGGTGAATATATTTTCGCCGTAATTAAAGACTTATTACGGTGAGTTTAAAAACTCATCGTAATAAATCCACATTTTATTTTATGTTTTTGATTTTTTTTAATCTTTCTTTTTATTACGGTGAAATATATTTTCGCCATAATTAAAAGACTTATTACGACGAGTTTAAAACATTTTTAAGTCCATATTTTATTTTACGATTTTGATTTTTTTTTAATCTTTCTTTTTATTACGGTGAAATATATTTTCACCGTAATTAAAAGACTTATTACGACGAGTTTTTAAACTCGTCGTAATAAGTCCACATTTTATTTTATGATTTTAATTTTTTTTAATTTTTCTTTCTTTTTATTACGGTGAAATATATTTTTGCCATAATTAAATGATTTATTACGACGAATTATACAATTCGTCGTAATAATTCCATAATTTATTTTAAGATTTTAATTTTTTTTATTATGGCGAAATACATTTTCGCCGTAATAAATATACGTATTACGACGAATTTAAGAATTCATCGTAATATAGTGAAAATATCTCTCATACCATATCTTATTACGTAATAAGGTCCCCTTAATCCTCTCTAACCCTCGCGCGATTTTTTTTTCTGTGAAACTCTCCTCCCGCCGTCTTCCGTCTTTCCCTCGCGCAATTTTTTTTCTGTGAAACCCTCCTCCCGCCGTCTTCCGTCTTCCTCCGAGCTCGTCTCCGCCGTCAGCCTCCGAGCTCCTCTCCGCCTGCGAACGCCGAGCTCCTCTCTGTCAACCTTCGAACAAGGTGAGTATAAGGGCAGGCTTGTTTCATTGGATTTTTTTTTTTTTTTGATTTCTCTTGTTTTCTGATGATTTGGGGAGGGGGCGGGGAGAGAGAGACCGCCGGGGGGGATTTAGGGTTTTCAATAAACGTACGTAACAAGAGGGGCTTCGAGCAATGGCAGGACTAGGATTTAAGGGTGACCGTGTCCCCCACCACTCCCATAACCAGATCCGTAGCCAGAACCATACTCCGCCGTTTGCTCCTCCTCCCTCACCGTATCCAGACCCACCGCCGGATCCATACCCGGACCCGCTTCCGTTTCCACTCCCACCGCCGGAGCCGCCTCCACCTCCACCTCCACCACCTCTTCCGTACCCCCCACCAGTGGCCCCCGATCCACCTCCTTCTCCGTAACCCGACCCGGAACCATAGCCCGAGCCGCTGCCTCCTCCTTTGCCACCTCCACCACCGCCTCCACCACCTCTTCCATACCCTCCACCACTGGCCCCCGACCCACCTCCTTCACCATAACCGGATCCGGAACCATAGCCGGAGCCACTGCCTCCTCCTTGGCCACCTCCGCCTCCACCTCCACCACTCTTCCGTACCCTCCACCACCTCTTCCGTACCCTCCACCACTGGCCCCCGATCCACCTCCTTCACCATAACCCGAGCCTGTGGACGAGACAGAGGGGTCGGGGACACGTGGAAGATATCACATTTAAGGTTGTAATAGAGATTGAAGATCTTGAGAGAGTGTCTGTGTGGAACACGTGGTTTAGTTCTTCCATCGATCAAGATGCAGGAACATGTGGGGAATGACAAGTCGTGCGTGTGGCATGCGGTGAATTTTTCTGATGGGGAATTGAAGGAGGAGATGTTCTGCATTCGTTTGGTTTCTGTTTAAAGTGAGGAGATGTTCTGCATTCGTTTGATTTCTGGCTTCTTCCTTGTTTTTCTGGTTTATTGACCACTGTTGGCTGCCTCTAGCTTTATTTCGTGTGATGATTCAGATTTTATTTTGGAAAATTGTTTGTGCTTCCTTTTTCCTCGAAGATATGGTGATAGGACTGTAGCACAGTCATTGCGAAAGAACATAAAAGACATGCTTGGTCAATCTTGATTTGAAAAATTTAACGTTTGGGTTACTGTCATTATGCTACACACACAGAGATAGAGAAATACAGGCCATTGTTTTCTTTTTTTTTCTCTGGCCACAGATTGCTTCAGTGCAGCCTTTGGGTTACTGTTTCCTTCAATTATGACCACCTTATACAAGGATGAAATCTGAAATCTAAAACCAGATCCTAATTCTAAGTTCTGAAGTAAAAAACTATGTGCATAATTTTAACTTCAGTAGAGACTGATGTGTCAGGAAGTGATGTGGAGGGATTTAAGGATTGGTTCCTCTTGGTACGGCACGGTTGGGTGGAGACTAGGTAGGATGGAGGGAAGAAGGGGAAGTGAGGGGAGGGGAGGGCATATGAAGCTGAGAGAATGGCCATATTACCACTCTAGATAATTAACGATGATATGTATGGTAATCAGGGTGTGTGAAACTGTCTAAGGCACATGTTTCACAAGCACAATAGATGTTTTATTTTACATTATTTATTCTCTCTGGTTGTCCGATTGCTCTGTTTATATATTTTTGGTTTATGATACGTGATATTGTAATTATCTATGCATTCAGAATGTGTATTCTATATTATTACTTGACCACCAAATTAATGGAAACATTGTTGAGAGGTTCACAAACTTCTGATATTTGTTTTGCATGTAGTTATGAAGGATAATATAAGCATTTTGGAGCTCGTGTTAAATATCAGAGGCTTTTGTAATCCGTGTTATTGCTTGAAACTTTCAGATATTCTGTGCATCAGATATTTATCACTAGCATGGACACCATTTCTTTTTTAAAAAAAAATCTTGTCTTATGATATATTAGTGCTTGTAATGAAGACAGATCATGCCATGGTACACTCAGTCTAATACAATTTGTCAATTCCCTGTTATGTTCATGATTTTACTCCTGCTATTCATGTGCTTTCAGTTTACTTGGGTGTTTGTGCGCGTGCATACATGTTTAGACTACAACCATGGCAAATGTAATGAGAAGCAGATTATGGATGAGAGTTGCTGGACAAGATTCAGCATCTTTAAAGTATTACACTAATTTCTAAGTGCAATTCATAAAACCTATGCGATGCATTGGGTTAGCAAACTTATTTAATCCCTCTATTTTATCATTTGCTTTCTATTTTAATATTAATGGGCTGTGGTCCAGACTACTTGCCTCATATTCCTATGTTATCATTATCCATATGCCCCATGCAAAGTGTATGAAAGAACCAGGTAAGCCACCATGCGATTGGTGAGCTACCACAGTTGAAATTAACCGGATGATGCATTTTACAACCTTGGGGCCTCAGAATCATGTGGTAAATCTGCTATTAGACCGGTGTCCTGTGAGAGCAAGCATCCGCATAAGATCCATTTATGTGTGAAGATGTTGTAAAGAAATCTAAATGATTATCTGTTTTATTCATATGCATAGTTTCATTTGTGCAGCTTCTTACTTTTAATTTTTCCATTGTGGTTGTCTGGTTGCAGGTAAAGTTGGAGTTCCTAGGCAACTAGTTGTGACTGGAGACCCAACATCCATCCTTGAAGCTGTCATAGAGGCTGGACTAACATTACCTTTAGGTAGCATGCCTATCTGTATTTTCAAATCTTCTCTTATTTCCTAGGTAGATAGTTATCAGGTTATGTGGTTAGACATATTTACCATAGATGGCTAGTAGATGATTAATTCTATTTGGATTCTATTGCAACATATTGGTTAGACATATTTACCATAGTTGCAATTAGAATGCTGCATTTGTGTTTGCAAGTGTTTCCCTGCATCTAAAGACTGCATTCATAACTTCTTGTATTTGGTTGCTGAACATGGAGAGATTATGATACCCTGCTAGATATTATTATGTAGTTGGGAAAAGGCTTAGATGAGTTAAATTGCTATGTTTTTTATGCCTTTGATTTTAAGAAAATTCAGCATACTAATGTTTGGATTCATGATGTTATAGTAGGACAATTTACTGAATAAAAAAGGGAAATTTTATCACTAACATATCCTTGCAACAAACAGCTGTTGTACGTCATCAACGATGCCGATTGATAAGAGTTGGATACATAAGAAACGAAATTGTCCAGAATATGATGCCGGTATTAAGAAGTTCATAGAAAAGGCAAGGCTTCATGTTAATGAAGAAGGGAAGATACGTTGTCCTTGTGTGCGGTGTTATAATGGCAAATGGCATAAGCCTGATTTAGTTAAATTACACTGTATGTTAAAGGGTTTCTCGAAGACGTATCAGACGTGGTATTTTCATGGAGAACAGTTTGGAAGCAATGTCTCAGATGAAAATGAGAATGAAGATGATGACCCAGAAAGGGAACAAGATGAGATAGTCGAAGCATTGCAGGACATCGCTGGCCCAAGTGGTGCTCACACTGAGGTTGGCAATGATGATGACAATCCGATGATTTCTGACCATGAAAGGACAGATCACAGTAAGAAATTGGATGATCTTTTCAATGAGGTGGAATTCGAGCTTTATCCTGGATGTAAAAAGTTTTCTTCTTTGACATTCTTAGTGAAGTTAATGCACATTAAGGTCCTCAATCGGTGGACAATAAGTCTTTCAATATGTTGCTTGAACTATTAAAAGAGGCATTTCCGAATGGTACTAGAATACCATCTTCGCACTATGAGGCCAAAAAGAAGATGAATGAGTTGGGTTTAGGCTACGAGAACATACATGTATGCAAGCATGATTGTGCTATCTTTTGGAAGGAGAATGCCTATTTAGAAAAATGTCCAGTATGCAACGAGCCTAGGTACCAACTGGTTAAAGACAAAGGTAGAAGATACCTTATAAAGTTATGCAATATTTTTCCACTCAACCTCGTTTGAAACGTCTATATGCCTCAAGATATACAGCTGAAGATATGAGGTGGCACTATGATAAGCGACCGATCACAGATGGGGTGTTACGGCATCCAGCAGATGGAGAAGCATGGAAAGATTTTGATCAAAAGTATCCTAATTTTGCCAGTGAACCAAGAAATGTAAGGTTAGGTCTTGCTACAGACGGATTCAATCCATTTGGGAACATGAGTAATGCATAGTATGTGGCCCATCATTTTAGTACCTTATAACATGCCTCCATGGAAATATATGAAAGAGACATTCTTTATGATGTCGTTGCTTATCCCCGGTCCTAAATCTCCAGGAAGGGATATGGATATATTTTTAAGGCCAATAGTGGATGAACTTAAACAATTATGGACCGAAGGGTGTTGATGTATATGATGCATCTACCAAAGAGAGTTTTCGGATGCACGTAGCTGTTTTATGGACTATAAATGATTTTTTAGCATACTCGTTATTATCTGGTTGGAGCACAAAGGGTTATAAGGCATGTCCAGTTTGTAATGAACAAACCTCATCCAAAAAGCTGAAAGACAAGATTTGCTATATGGGACATCGCGTTACTTGCCTATTTATCACAAGTGGCGAATAGTAGACTCCATGATGGAAGTAGAGAGCATGGAGTCAAACCAAAATGTTGACCGGAGAAGAAATTTTAATGCAATT